>JAIUZE010045986.1:28489-51643 GCA_022085475.1 Heliosperma pusillum | reverse complement strand
TTTTGTTTTTAATCTCTCTCACTCACCTAAAAAAATATGACTGTTGATTTGAAGTTGTTGGGATGTTGTTTTGTTATAGTTTTAGGCACGATTGCACTAAAAATTTGGTTTGACCCTCGGGTGAGCTACTTTTCTAGCACCAATGGTAAGGGTATCAAATTGTTTAGCACAGTATGCAATTTGTCTTTATCAGGTAGTCAAATGAAATATAGGAATTGACGAATCGGGTAGCAAAATGGAGTCTCCAAACCTAGAGGTCACCTAGAGACACGGCGATCAAGAGTTTTTCACGTCACAAGATATGGAAAAGGTGGTAAATGCACGCCCTTTTTAAGCCTTATTCTAAGAGGTCGAGTGATCTACACTAAAGAGATACGACCTAAAGTATTTTGAGTCTATTCTACTAGTTAAGGGTAAAAAGTAGAACAATTAACTAATAAAAATTACATGTGCTCTTTTTTCTTTTTTCTGTTTTTGGCAACTTAAAGAGGACTAGGATGGTCCTATTTATTAACAAATGCTAACATAGTGAAGACAAATAGCCCCTTTTATAGGCCGTCCTCAATTCTTTTTCCTAGCACAGTTAAGTCTTTGAAAGACTTTATGTTTTCGTATCTCAGGTGGTTTGTATAAACGGGTCTCAAACTGTCGACGAACTTTTCCACAAAAGTAGCTTCATCTGGACGTTCAACAAGTTGTGTGCTAGTCTTCCTCCACCTACTTAGGAAGTCGGTGATACCGTTTTTCTCATTTTGGTAAGAACCTCTAGAGTACGCATATTGATTAGAATCTCAGCATTTTCTGCGTACTCCTTGGCAAGCTCAATTGCGGCATCATCCCAGGTTGAAATTTTCTTATGTTCCAGAGAATAGAACCACTGCTTAGGAATGGGGTCGAGAGATTACGGAAAGATCATTAGAAAAATCTTGGGTTTGATGACTTTGATAGACATATAATATTTGAAGGCACAAATGTGATTTAAAGGGTTCTCATGCCCCTTGAATTTTGGGATGTCAGTCATGTTGAAGTTGGTTGGCAATTGAGTACTTACAGCTTCATATTTGCGATTATTTTCCCTGTAGATGTCATCCCCCTTGAAGTACATTACTTGTTCCGTCAGGTATTGGAGTCGCTTTTCAGCTTCCGTAAGAACTAGTGGAGGATTGGCTTTTGGTTGTCCCACAATGGGTGGAAGATTATCATTCACACTAGCATCAGGAATGTGTGCAGGAGGAAGCCTAGTTTCTACGGCAACAATTCGGCCTTCAATGGCATTGAGGGGAGATGGATGAGTGCAGCTAGGATTAGATCATTACCTTTTGGGTTTGGCTCGGCTAGATGAATACTTGCTTGACTAGTTCCCGGCATCTTGAAAAATGTTTGGGGCAAGAGACCGACGACGAATTATAACACGATAGAAAATTCTAGCACACTTACTCAAAAGGACTCAAGAAGAGTTGAAATGTTTGTCTAAAGCAACCGTAGTGTTATTGTAGGAGTGAAGACTGGAAGTGGAGAAAAGACAATTTTGACTGGACATTTGGGCAGAGTTTTAACTCATTTTGCGCTACTTCAGGCCACTTTTGAAAATGCTTTACAGTTTTGAGAAGGATTTTATTTTTTGAAAAGTTCGTCATGGTTTTATTAACAAAATGGGGATCATGTATAGGTTATACACATTTATACAGGCATTGTAACGGTATGTTGAGTGCATTTAAATGCGTTTTGGCTTAAAGGGTGGATTATCATACAAAGCAATCAAACTCGGGTCTGTGGAGAAATCCGCACTAAACATGAGTAAGGTTGCTTCCTAGTCCAATTCCTCGAGTAGTGAAAGCTCTTGATACCAATATGAGTATGTACGGCGGTATGGTTGACGTCAATCGTTGTCCATCCTTACGCCCAGATAAGAACTTGGACCGTCCATACGGAACAATTTGTTAAAATGGGTTGGGTTGGGCCTAAGAAGTCCTAATAAAACGAGCTAAGAAAGTCTAGTAATGAAAAGCGACAACTGTCTCGTACAAACTATTCCCTAACCTTGTTCAAGTTTCACCTTGGGTAACGGCCTCTACTAATGATTAGGGAAATCGTTCGTATTTGATATGCTATCGATTATATGCATGCAATGCAACATTGAACATTTTATTCCTAGCGTGTGAATTAGACTATGTCGGTGAACATGTAATTAGCACTCAATTATTTCGAAATTGGGGATTTAGAATTAATAACATATGAGAGAAAAGCAAAATCATACAATTACAATGATTAAATAAGATTACAGTGGATTACAGGTTCCACGTCAGAAATATATTCAAAACAGAGATTTGAATAAAAGAAAAGATTTGAAAACTAAAAGACAGATTAAGAGCGATATTACGACTAATAGTTATTTAATTACTTAAGTAAAGCTACGTCAAAGGGAGAACGGAAGTTCAGGGACAAAATTCAACCCAGAACAGGTGCGTCCTCTAGAAGAGGCGCAAGGCTCATTACGTCTGTTCTTGAGCTGAATTTTGACTGTGAAGTCAGAATCGCGAGTAGTTAACATTCTTTGGATTATTTATGATTATTTATTGACCTATAAGTCGAGTAGAAGTGGTTTAACATATTAACTCTACTATAAATTATATCAAAAACGAATTTCAGATACTTAATATGAACAAATCGAATCTCCAAGACCCAATTTTGAATTGAAGACGAAAACCCGCTAATATCGAATTATTAGGAATTTAGGTCAAGAATAAAACTTTTTATATGAAAGATTATATTGAAATATGGTTTATGTATGAAGTAAAGGAAACGAGAAAAAGAACAAAATCGCAGGAACAAGAGAAAGAAGAAGAAGAGCAGGAGCAGGACCGCCTCTGGAAGAGGCGCAGCATGCGCTGCGATCCTTCTAGGAGAGGCAACTGCTACTGCGTTTCTTCTCGACGTCTGATGTCTTCTAAACAGGTTTTGTAAAAAGGTTTTGTTTTAAAATCGGTTTTCAATTTACTTCTGACGTGAATCTTACATTATTTGAGCGAAAAAAAAAAATAATACAAAAAAAAAGGGATTTACACCCTCAGACTTACCTGTTTGACGAAACTAGATTAACTAAGTTAACATTTAGTGATTGCTCAACTCGAATGTACGTAGAAAGTGCCCTCGTTAGAGGAATTTAAATTGATTGATTGAATTAATTGCTTGTGTAGTGGTCAAATTGGTCGGTCATGCAACGTGATGGGTGCCCAGATAGATATGAGCTTACGTGGTTGATTGATCAAGCACGTAGATGTAGAAAGCTTAGAGCAAAGTCTACAATGCAAAGAGAGAAGAGAAGGGCAGAACACTCGCGTGCCAAAAAAGTGAGATCGGAGGTCTCCTTTTATACTAAAAAATATGCAGAATTTTGGAATAACTCAAACTTATCAACAAAGTATTCTGGAAACGGAGAAAACAGGTTAGAGAAGGGGCACATCAGGATCTGCGATCCTCCAAAGGGACGCAGAATCTGCTGCGTTATTTCCTCATAGGTTTCCTTCTGCGAAAGAAACACTTTCACGTTTCTATTATGGAATTGCGGTAGATCTATACTTCGTTTGAAAAGATATTAGATATATTTTACCGAAACGAAAGAATTTGAATATTTAATAAATATCTAGAATATTCTAGAGCGTTCCGACTCGGCATTTTAAAACGGTTTCTAGAAAAAGAAGCGGTTTTCGACCTGGACTCCAAATGAGCTATAATGACTGTCAAAACGACTGTACCGGTGCGTAGATGACGACCAAGGGGTAGACACAAGTATTTGAGAAATCACTTGACGATAAACTTACGAATTGTCAGAAATCGTTTCGCTTACCAAACATGTGACAACCCTCGCGAATGCGGAAATAAAACATACAAGCATGTGATATAATAAGCGGAAATACGGTATTTTAAAAACCTTTATACATGCAAGATAAGTATACGAGGAGTGTCAAATTACAAACCGAATACAAAATACTATAAGATAAGAGACGTTTTCTCTCAAAAGGTTAATAATGTCAAAGTGATTAGCATACTAGCTAATTAACGACTAGAGGTGAATCTTCCAGGGACAACGCCCGCTAGCTCAAAAAGCCATCCAAATCAAGCAACCTGTTCATCCATGAAAAACATGAACGCCACCGTCACTGGAGAGTAACTCCGCGTTCTCCCAGCCATATCACATTAAACGTACATCAAAGGAAATACAAAAGTAGAAGCATGCATATATAGATATACATGTGAAATACGATAAGGATAAATAGGCAATTCGATATTTAAATGATAAAAGCATAAGAGTTACAAATCCGAATCTATCATGTTATACAAAGACTCGGGGAAGACACTCTTAGGCAACCGAATACGCTCACTAGGGCTTACATTCTCACCGTAGCGGGATAAGTTGATAAGATTGAGACCGACAAACAAAACCAGGCCCAAGTAAGCAATGACCAGATAATCAATTCATGTAATCACGATCCAAACACAAAGACACCAAGACCGACACTCTCTAACGGTAATGAAACGCAACTAGCACCGTGTACATAAGCAAGTATGATTAAACAGGCATCCACGAGATAAACATTTCCCTGAACGCATACACGATCACATTTCGTATATGTAGAATAATTTCCTCCGGTAGGACGACGATATAAATACCCGGTCCTAGTCTAAATCTGGCCAGAATCCCGAAATCACATTTTCCGGTTCGACATGCGATAAACGTTTCGCATCCAAGACCCGGTCAATCATAGACGCCGAGTACCCCAAATTCGGTAGATCAATTCACGAAAGAGGCGGAAAAGAGCACAAGCCTCATAACAAGCGGTACGCTACATGCAAATAACACCACCTCGCAAGTACACAACATTTGACGGCCGGGTCGATCAATGCAAAGCGTTCAACTCCCAACAACGTCGTCGTATGCAAACTACACATGCAATTAAGCAGTAGGATACATCCATGTTCCGACATTCCAGCCTTACGAACGTGGAGATAGCCAAGGAAATGAGAGCAAAAAGCACAAGACAAAATAGTGCTTAAACCGTAACATTTGTAAAAACCGACTCAAAGTGGGACATACCAAAAACCGTCACAAAACATGAGAATAGGGAATTATATAAACTTAACTATGATAAAAATGAATCAATACATGATGCATAAGCATTAGAAAAAATTTATGAAGCATAATGAATAAAAACATTGATCACCTCTCCAAAACAACGTTGTTTGGAAACCAACTAAATCAAGGGTCAACTTCAAACGCTCATAACTAGAGTTCTAGACATGCAAATGCAGAAATTTCAAATGAAGGTGATAGCTTATCCTCTTACGGTTCCAACGGGATGTCACAAGCCCAAAACAAGCAAGTAACGAAGGCGATATGATCATTTTACGAAAAGGGGTCAGTACAGGAAAACTGCAGTCGGCAGCAAGTAACGCTTCCAGCGCCACAACGATGCAGCCTGCGTCCTACGACGCAGCCAGCATCCCATGACGCAGCCAGCGTCCTTCACGGGATTCAGGCACAATCAAATCCCAACAAGTTACCAACAACAAAAATCCTCATTTATCATCACAAACCATCAATTCTCATATCAATTAACAACTAACAACAACCAACAACAACAATACAAGTCCTAAGCATACTACCATAATCTAAATACGATTACTAACCTTGAAAACACATAAAACACGTAAATGATATCGAGTAACCCTTCACCGTTACCTTTACGCGTCTTCAAACGATTTTTAAGTCTTCCTAGAAAGTCTCCACCTACAATTAGACAATAAAAGATGAATATAATTCACCTTTGAGAAAGACGGATAAATTGAAAAGCGAGAAAGACGGTAATTTTATTACTAATACGGATAGAGGAAGATGAGAGGGGAAGAATAAGACGAACTTACGTGAATTTGAGCAAGAAACGAATGAGATATGACGATTCAAAGATTGGATGAAAATGGAGGCAAGGTTTTGATTTTGGTTTCTTAGTGATGAAGTAAGTTTGAGTTGTGGGAAATGAAATAGGTTAAAGAGGTAGTATGAGATGTACAAGGAAAAGTCAAGAAAAAGTCAAAGTCGCCTTAAGACGGGATTCACATGGAATCTTGCGGAAATTCCAAATACGAACTCGGAAATTCTAAATTCGACTCGGAAAATAAAATTCTAAATTAAAACTTAATTTCGCTGAAAAGTATCCGTAAAATATTTTCACTATAAAAAAATAGGGTACATTTGCGGGTGTTACAATCACCCCACCTTTTAAAAAGCTTCGTCCTCGAAACTTGAGAGTAGAAAACAAAAGCACCAAGGACAAAAATCCGTTTTCAAAATTAATACGAAAGCTTTTATAAGGGAAACATTCATGAAACGTGGTTCATCTCGAAAATGATTTAAGGAAATTTTTCATAAGTGCGAAACTTACTTACGGATCTCAAGAGTGCCCGTCGCGAACGAGAACTCTAATTATCCAAATCAAAGCAATGTCGAAATAGTGAAATCGAAAATCAAAACAAACGTTAGTAAGTGCAGGACTAGTCACCAGACGTCTCCAATAATAAGTCCAACATCCAACTAAACGCAAAATCAAAATATAAAAGCAAAAGAAATCCATTTTCTCCAAAAAGAGGGTACAAAATCCATCTTTAGACTTCTTTGAAAAGTTAAATTAGAAATACAATATGGAAATTTGAAGGTTTTATCAAAGATAAAATCAAAGAACATGACATTACACGTACAACGAGCGAGTCGAACATAAAGTTCACAATTCACGATAACAAAATACATACAAAACACGCAAAAACGAAACAAATTGAACTCTTAGGGATAGGAAGATCACGATGAAATCAGCACGAAGATCCACCAGAATTTGACATCACTTACTCTACTAATAAACCAAATCCTCAAGAGAATGCAATTTACCCAAATTGCAACTCATCATTTTCAATCATCAGAATTCTTACAAAAAAATATTTCAAAATCCTGAAACTTCGAGTAACAAATCCCAATTATTCAAATCCAATTAGAATCTATTAAGGTCCGTCGGCACGGTAGACTCCACAACTAACAACCCACATGAAAGATTCATTGCGTACTCTAATCTTCTTAGGTCCATCAAAATTCTTATTAGAAACCACCAACAAAATATTTATCTCTAGGGAAACATGATCGCTAACAACCACAAGGTAAAGGAGACTTACCATGAAAATCCCTTGATTCAATTTACTTCAAACTCATTATCCTAAATTTACAATGAAATTTCTCATCCTCGAAAGTCAAAACACAATCACAGCAACAAACATAATTATCTAAGATTCAACTAGCCCCATCCAAAGTCTCACGACAGGGGAAAATCCACAATCCATTATCGGTGAAAATAATTCTTTAATACGCCATAACATCCTTAATTCGATCATTATTACGCTCGAAGCGTTAAATATAAATAGTCACATTAGCAAACTATGGTGGTTACTAATCCTCAAGATAAATGGGTTCACCATTCTAACTCTATAATCCATAACAACTGAGCATTCATTATCCAAACCTTGCATCGAACATTTCTCAATCTCGAACTATGATTCCTAAAGAATAAAAGAAAATTACTAATTCCAAACCACAAATGATCAATCACTTGGCAATCAGACAACCATTCAAATCATCTAATTCATCTAAAACTCAAAATGAATCGATTTTCATTTATGAAAATACTCCTCAAACTTTGGGTACCGACTCAATTTCCCTAAAGCAAAGTCTCTTTTAGAATCCACCAATTAAAGACATCTAATTCCTAAATGATATCCCAAGCAACCGATATAATTCTCAACAACAACGAATATCATCTCGCTCAACTTGATTCCCAAAATAGCACTACACTAGCAAGCTCAATAAATGAAGCCACCAAGAGAGTACAATACCACAAACAGATTCATCCTAAGGTTTAAATCCCAATCCTATTCATGATCAAAATCAAGACGAAGCTAGGTAACAACCTAATCATCTCACCAGATGAAAGACAATGACACCATGACAATGGAAACGATAGGAGATTTCGAGGGAAACACGAACGCGATAAGGTCAGACGAAAATTAGAGGAACGCTAGAGGCAGGGAGCCAAAAGCTAGATATTGGATAGATATAGCTATGAAGATAGCCAAGCAAAGGAAAATATAAGAAAAAACAATTTCCTAGGAATCGAGCTTAGTAGGAACTTGCATGAAAGGAAATGGAAAGTGATAATGGCACGAGAAAAAGGTTTAAGGTTTAATCCACAAAGTTTCTCTTTTCTGACTTAGGGTGATAGCAAAGCAACTCATCCCAATAACAAAGGTCTTTTACAAGGGACCCTCGTACCACAAATTATCAAAGTAAGGTACACCTAGATTTAACAAATCGATTACAACCCAATTCATCCGCTCTTTCATATAACACGGATTCCCAATTGCGGAATTGCAACTCAAGCATAATAACATTCTCTCAACTCCATAATTTGACACATTCTCAAAGGTTTCAAAAACCGAAGAACCAATAAGGAATTCTCCATACTAATCTCTTTTCAACTCCTACGGCCCACAAGGTAGAACACCGAACAAAACGTCATTATCAACATCATATAGCCCACGAGTTCATTATTAACAAAGTACAACCTCAAGTCAAACATCATCATTAACGTCCCAAGGTATTTCCATCATAGCTCACATCATCGAATCTCGCTCATATCTATAATCCTCAAGTAATCTGGTTCAACTTACAACGAAACCTTACTACTTCAAACGAGTCTCCGATACCATAAGGTAAGATCATATCTTTAAATCCAAGAACTATAGCCAAATGCTTTTCCACCAAGCCTACACTTACAAACACACCATAGGAAACCACAAGACGTTAACTTAACATCAAAGTATTAGCACCTCAGATATCATCAATACTTCTTATTTAACCAATTAGACATATCATAAGCATGTCTTCAAAACAATATAAATTCTAAGTCCAAAAGGACTCTAAATACTAGAGTTAAGAAGTATAGCCAACTCATTCAACCCTACACATACGACTGTCATGACACTATTACACACAAGCATGACAAACACCAAGCACTAAAATCATCAAACTTATCTTACTACCATTCCTTAGAGTTACAACCAATCATCAATATAGGGTGAATTTAGATCTACACCATTTTCCTCAAATCACAAATTCATTCTAACAATCACTAATATTCCACAAAATTAAAAGTTCTTCCGACCAAGCATAATATACCACAAACAAATGGGTATGGCATCCACAAAAATGTTACATGAGTAAGGTAAGGATACCAATTGATAAGGAGGAGGGAAGTAACAAGAGTAATCTCCAAGGGGAGAAGACGTTAGATGATAAACAAGCACTTAGATAGAAGGAAGAGAGCATTATACATTAATGACGAGAGAAAACATCGATGAGGAAGAAATACACTTCAGTTACGCTTGTCAATCTTCAATCTTCGGTAGAGGATACTTCTTCTAGGTAACACATGAACCTCCTCAAGACGGTAGATACAAACAAACATAACATCACTTAACACAATCAACAAACAAGTTAGAACCTAACAAACATCAAGTACACCAAAGACTACCACCTTAGGTCCTTAAGTCTACCCATCTCTCATTTATTATTTCAAGGTCAAGTAGTTTAGGTTTAGGGTTCACGTGTGTGCGTCGGGAGCGATAAAGCTCTGATACCAACTGTGACAACCCTCGCGAATGCGGAAATAAAACATACAAGCATGTGATATAACTAGCGGAAATACGGTATTTTAAAACCCTTTATACATGCAAAATAAGTATACGAGGAGTGTCAAATTACAAACCGAATAAAAAATACTATAAGATAAGAGACGTAGTCTCTCAAAAGGTTAACAATGTCAAAGTGATTAGCAAACTAGCTAATTAACGACTAGAGGTGAATCTTCCAGGGACAACGCCCGCTAGCTCACACCCGAACCCAAAATAGCATAAGCAAAAAGCCATTCAAATCAAGCAACCTGTTCATCCATGAAAAACATGAACGCCACCGTCAGTGGGGAGTAACTCCGGGTTCTCCCAGCCATATCACATTAAACGTACATAAAAGGAAATACAAAAGTAGAAGCATGCATATATAGATATACATGTGAAATACGATAAGGATAGATAGGCAATTCAATATATAATGATAAGAGCATATGGAATACAAATCCGAATCCATCATGTTATACAAAGAATCGGGGAAGACACTCTTAGGCAACCGAATACGCTCACTAGGGCTTACATCTCACCGTTAGCGGTATAAGTTTGATAAGATTGAGACTCGACAAACAAACCCTGCCAAGTCATTCAATGATCAATCATATAATCATTCATGTAATCATCCATCCAAACACACCGACACAATGACGACATCTCTCACGGTAAATGAAACGCACTAGCACCGTGTACATAGCAGTATGATTAACAGGCATCACGAGGGATAAACATGTCTGAACGCATACACGATGCTACATTTCGTATATGTGCACTAATTTCCTCCGGTAGGACGACGATAATAATACGGTCCTAGTCTAAACCTGGCCAGACTCTCGGAATAACGTGTTCCGATTCGACATGCGATAAACGTTTCGCATCAAAGACTCGGTCAATCATAGACGCCGAGTACCCCAAATTCGGTCGATAATTCACGAAAGAGGAGGAAAAGAGCTCAAGCCACATAACAAGAGGTACGCTACATGCAAATAACACCAGCTCGCAAGTACACAAGATTTGACGGCCGGGTGCTTCACGCAAAGCGTTAACTCCAACAACGTCGTGTAGGACCACTAAACATGAATTAAGCAGTAGGATACATCCCCGTTCCGACATTCCAGCCTTACGAACGGTGGAGGTGCAAGGAAATGAGGAGCACAAAGCACAAGCGAAAAATAGTGCTCAACCGTAAATTTGTAAAAACCGACTCAAAATGTGGGAATACCAAAACCGTCAAAAAACATCAGAAAGGGAATTATATAAACGTAAACTATGATAAAAATTGAATCAATACATGATACCATACGAATTAGAAACCAGTTTATGAAGCATATTGAATAAAAACATTGATCACCTTTCCAAAACAACGTTGTTTGGAAACCAACTAAATCAAGGGTCAACTTCAAACTCTCATAACTAGAGGTCTAGACATGCAAATGCAGAAATTTCAAATGAAGGTGATAGCTTATCCTTTTACGGTTCCAACGGGATGTCACAAGCCCAAAGCAAGCAAGTAACGAAGGCGATATGATCATTTTACGAAAAGGGGTCAGTACAGGAAAACTGCAGTCGGCAGCGAGTAACGCTGCCAGCGCCACAACAATGCAACCTGCGTCCTACGACGCAGCCAGCGTCCTTCACGGGATTCAGGCACAATCAAATCCCAACAAGTTACCAACAACAAAAATCCTCATTTATCATCACAAACCATTAATTCTCATATCAATTAACAACTAACAACAACCAACAACAACAATACAAGTCCTAAGCATACTACCATAATCTAAATACGATTACTAGCCTAGAAAACACATAAAACACGTAAATGATATCGAGTAACCCTTCACCGTTACCTTTACGCGTCTTCAAACGATTTCTAAGTCTTCCTAGAAAGTCTCCACCTACAATTAGATAATAAAAGATGAATATAATTCACCTTTGAGAAAGACGGATAAATTGAAAAGCAAGAAAGACGGTAATTTTATTACTAATACGGATAGAGGAACATGAGAGGGGAAGAATAAGACGAACTTACGTGAATTTGAGCAAGAAACGAATGAGATATGACGATTCAAAGATTGGATGAAAATGGAGGCAAGGTTTTTATTTGGGTTTCTTAGTGATGAAGTAAGTTTGAGTTGTGGGAAATGAAATAGGTTAAAGAGGTAGTATCAGATGTATAAGGAAAAGTCAAGAAAAAATCAAAGTCGCCTTAAGACGGGATTCACATGGAATCTCGCAGAAATTCCAAATACGAACTCGGAAATTCTAAATTCGACTCGGAAAATAAAATTCTAAATTAAAACTTAATTTCGCTGAAAAGTATCTGTAAAATATTTTCACTATAAAAAAATATGGTACATTTGCGGGTGTTACAAAACATGCGGCCTAATCATCATTTGGTGGTTGGCGGAAGGTGTAGAACTGAGGTATCTACACTAAGGAGTGAGCTTACAACACTAGCAAAATATGGCACATGATTCTAGTATGAAAAATCCAAATTTTAGATTAAAGGGTAAGTACTACTACTCAAAGTTTATCAAAAAAATAGAATAAGATTAAATTACCTTGAAATTGGAAAGGGAATGAATGCAAGAGAACGAAAGAGTTGATTTAATGAAAAAGGGAGCACAAATATACCAAAGGTTTATAGAGAGAAGAGTTTTGAGAGAGATTTTAAAGTGAGAATGAATAAGTGACAGAAATAAGAAATAGTGTTGAGGTTATAGGGTTTCCGGAAACTCTCGAAACAAACCAGGTTCAACAAAGCACTTGGTCGAGTGCCGGGTTTCACCCCCGAGTGCACGCTGCTCGGTTGTGTGCTCAATAGGGCTTGACCGAGTGCCTACATTGGGCTGCGAAAATTTGCTTCTTCCAATCAGGCACTATGCCGATTATATATAACGCTCGGTCGAGTTAGCCACACTTTGTTGAGTAAGCGGGCCTACTCGGGCGAGTACCCAAAAAGTCGGACCAGAAATTATCGATTACGAAGAAAGTTGTTGTTCCTGCAACACTAGAAATATTGTTCGGAGTTCAGAATGAACTTAGGACGCGTCGCTAGTTAGATCCTATGGCATCTACCCATATCACATTTAATAATCACCCACGTACAACCAGTATTACAATTAACACGATGTACTAACCAGTTCAGATACGCTAATAACAATATCTTTCCCGCACAGGTAACTCAAACCTTTACACTAAACCCCAACAACTCTTAGTAACCTCCTTAACAATAAATTTTACACGTTCGAGTATCAATTACTGATATCCATTTACTAAACTTTCATCGTAAGAGATCACACATTCACCTGACTTTCTAGCGATTAAATTTGTATCCATATAATTACGTACTTGTCTCATGGAAGGTTCATGCACATATCATCGCACATTCAAGCTACATACTTAGTTGCCATGGACATATCATCTCACATTCAAGCTACATACATAATTACAATAACATCTAACACATCACACAAGCATATTTCCTGACTCCTTTACCCATCCACGAACTTAAGAATGCTAGGGCCGAGATTCTGAAGTGAGGGCGCCTTCTCACCCAGAATCAAACATTAGTGGGCTCCTAACACACATACATCAGGTTAATTTTACTTGACACTCTACATTCATTTGATTCATTGGTTCAGGTTCCAAAATCGTTGCTTTGATATCATTTTGTTACACCCCTACTTCCCAATGAGCCTTTAGCAAGACCTTCCTTAGTAAATAGAAGCGCTACCATCTCGGTTACCTGAGGTCGTACATATCAAATAGACAATGAAGAAACAATTTTATATAAAAAATGTTTAACATAATTACAATGATCCAAATCCCTAATGACATACAATTGAAACTCGAAATCAACAAGTTAATGACTCAACATCTAAAGACTCGCCGGAAATTAATTTTATCATCATCTCGTCGGGTGCCAACTAACCCTAAGGCCTCCTCGCATAATTCCTTCTAGACTACCGGATCATCATTCCCCAATGGGTCACCGCAGTTTCACAAACAAAGGAGGGGTCAGTACAATTATATCACAAACACAATCACACAACAATAATACATTACAATCATCTACAACATACATCCTCATCTCCAACTCCAGTAACACAAGTGGCACTCATTGTAATGAGTAGCCGGGTTCTCATCACAATAGGAAACCCACCCCTATCGATTCCAGACTGCAGCAATGGACATCCAAATCCCCGCTCACCGCAAAGACCGAACCTGGCTCATTAATCTGCACATCCCTCAAAACCTAGGAGTGGAACCATCTCCCGGCATGACCCACAATATACCAATCACATTTATCCACAACCATTATCAGACATCTGTAGATACCTCAGTTCTGCACCTTCCGCCAACCACCTAGTGATGATCCGGCCGCATGTTCAGTACGCGGAACGATTTATAACAGTTCGTTAGTTTATCGTCAATTGATAGCTCAAACACTTGTGTCTACTCCTTGGTCGTCATCAACGCACTGGTACAGCTGTTTTGACAGTCATTAGAGTTTATTTAGAGTCCGGGTCAAAAACCGCTTCATTTTCTAGAAATCGTTTTAAAACTCCGAGTCAGAACGCTCTAGAATATTCTGAATATTTTATTAATATTTTCAAATTATATCTTTTTTGATACAATATATCTCGCGTCTTTTTAAAATGAAGGTATAGATCTACCACATTTCCTTAATAGAAACGTGGGAATCTTCCTTCCGAAAAAGGAAACCTCTGGGAAAATGACGCAGCAGTTGCTGTGTCTCTTTGAAGGATCGCAGTTCCTGTTGCGCCCCTTCTCCAGTCTGGTTTCTCCGTTTTCAAGATAAGTTTGTGTTGTTCAAGAACTCTTCGTATTTTTCTACTATAAAAGGAGAACTTTGTTCTCACTTTTAAGGCGCGCGAATGTTCCGCCCTTCTCTTCTCTCTTTGCATTCATGACCTTGCTCTAAGCTTTTGGACATCTACGTGCTTGATCAATCGACCACGTAAGCTCTGGTCCTTCTGGGTACCTGTCATATTTTCATTGACTGACCAATTTGACCACTCACAATCAATTAATCAATCAATAAATCAATCGATTTCTTAGTCCTTTAACGACGGCACTTTCTACTTACATTAGAGTCGAGCTATTGCTAAAACATAACTTAGTAAATCTCGTTTCGTCAAACATGTAAGTTTGAGGGTGTAAATCTATTCTTTTGTATTACTTATTTTATTTGTTCAATTAATGTAAGATTCACGTCAGAAATAAATTCGAAGTCGACTTTAATCAAAACCTTTTTATAAAACCTTTTTAGCGGTGATCATGACTTCGGGAAGAATCGCAGCAGAAGCAGCGCCACTTCTAGAGGCAGTCGTGCTACTACTCTTCTTCTTCTTCAAGTGGTTTCTACGTCTTTATTTTCCTTTTTGTATTTAATTTTTCTTCGTACATAAATATTATTTCAGTATAATCTTTCATAGAAAACGTTTTGTTCTCGATTTAAATTACTAATAATTTGATATTAGCGAGTTTTCGTCTTTGGAACAAATTTGGATTTTAAAGGTTCGATTCGTTCATTAAATATCTTTAGATTCATTGTTTATATAAACAGTAGTGTAATTAATATGTTAAACCACTTCTAATAGAGTGATAAGCCAATAATCCATCGTAAATATACACAACAACATTAATTGCTCGCGATTCTGACTTCACAGTCAGAATTTAACTCAAGAACTGACGCAACAAGCCATGCGCCTCGTCCAGAAGACGTAGTTGTTGATGCGTCTGTTCTGGGTTGACTTATGTGAGTGAACTTCTGTTTTCGCTTCGACCTTGCTTTAATTATGTAATTAATTAACTAGTAGTCGTATTATCGCTCTTAATCAGCCTTTTAGTTTTTTCAAATCTTTTCCTTTTCTTTAAATCTCCAGTTTGAGTATATTTCTGACGTAGATCCTGTAATCCATTGTAAACTCATTTAGTCATTGTAATTGTATGATTTCTTTGCCTTTCGTATGTAATCAATTATAAATTCCCAATTTCGACATAATTGAGTGTTAATTACATGTTCACCGACATAGTCTAATTCACATGGTAGGATTAAAACGTTGTATGTTGCATTGCATGCATACAATCGATAACATATCAAATACGAACGATTTATTTAATCATTAGTAGAGGCCGCTATCGAGGCGGGCGGGATTAGGTGTTTGATTAAAGAACTTCGTAATACGTACCGTCACCTCTTACTCCAGATCTATGTGAAAATCCGTGATCATTGGCATCCATGAGAGTCATTGTAGACATAGAACTCAATGGTTAAAGAGTTCTTATAGTTCATGTCATTACTTTGTGTCTTGACATGACATAAAGTATTCGAACGGTTGCAATTTTCCATAAAAATTGTTGGTGACTCAACAAATGCGTATTTCTACGCATGTCTATCCAAGTGCGCCCCTCCGTGGTTCCACGTGTACCACAGTTCGGCAAGGATCACCAATCTGTGTATCACATTTTGGCGACTCCGCTGGGGATTATACACTTACGTGTTTCAACAAATGAGTCGAAACTTTGTTCGAATCTCTAGTCGAAATCGTCTTTACTCCACTTTGAGTCATCACTCCTACAACCATACTACGGTTGTCTAGGACAAACATTTGAAACCTAGTCATTTTCAAAACTCACTTAAACACAGCGGCACACTCCCGCTTCAGAAGTCGAGTCCTTTTGAGTAAGTGTGCCAGAATGATCGATCGTGTTTTGATCCGTCTTCGGTCTCTTACCTCAGTTTCCAAGCTGCCGGGAACTAGTCCAGCAAGTAGTGTTCATCAACCCGAGCAAAACCCGAATGATAATGATCTAGTCCTAGCTGCTCTCATCCGTCTCCAAACAAGTCAAGACCAAGTTTATGCTCGCCTCAATGCCATTGAAGGCCGAATTGTTGCCGTAGAAACTAGGCTACCTCCTGCAGACATTCTTGATCCTAGAGTACATGATAACATTCCACCCATTGTGGGACAACCAGAAGTCAATCCCCCACCATTTCTTACTGGAGCTGAAAAGCGACTGCAATACTTGGAGGAGCAACTAATGTATCTTAAGGGAGATGACATCTACATGGAGAATAATCGCAAATATGAAGCGGTATCTACCCAATTGCCATCAAACTTCAAAATGACTGACATCCCAAAGTTCAAGGGACATGAGAACCCTTTGAATCATATTCTTGCTTTCAAATATTACATGTCAATCAAAAGCATCAAACATGATATGTTCCTAAGGATCTTTCCTTCATCTCTCGACACCATTCCTAAGCAGTAGTTATATTCTCTACAACACAAGAAAATCGCAACCTGGGATGATGCCAAAATTGAGTTCGCCAAGCAATGCGTAGACAATCCTAAAATCCAAGTCAATATGTGTACTCTAGAGGTTCTTACCCAAAATGAGAAAGAAGGTTTCACCGACTTCCTAACTAGGTGGAGGAAGACTAGCACACAACTTCTTAAACGTCCAGATGAAGCCACTCTTGCGGAAACGTTTGTGGACAATTTGAGACCTATTTATGCAAACCACCTTAGGTACCAAAACATAAAGTCTTTTAAAGATTTTACTGTGCTAGGAATAAGAATTGAAGACGACATCCGAAAAGGGCTTTTGTCCAAGATGGTAGGTCGCGGATATCAAAGCTCAACGAAACGTTCTTACGGCTCTAGTAACAAAACCAATGAAGCCAGTCTTGTTGAACCATCTAAAAACAACAACCCACAAAGGAAATTCACAAGCATCGGTGATACATATTCCAATGCCTTGAAAAGGTTGACACAACAAGGCAAGCGCCAACCCATAGGACCTACGCCTTATCCGGAGAAGAAAACTAGGTTATGGGATAAGAATGCCTACTGCGAATATAACAGAGGTAAAGGGCATGATATAGAAAAATGTTTCAAATTGAGGCATGTCCTTCAAGATATGATTGAAGATGGTCGTCTACCCATACCTCCTGGAGGTAAGCCTAACAATGCTCAGAATCCTCTTGGAGTTCTGATGATTACAGATGAAGAATCCACCTTGGATTGTTCACACCTCATTTCCCCATTCGAAGATGAGATTCACATGTTAGAAAATGAAGGAAAATATTCCACTATTTCTCCTACCATCGATGACTTCATCGCAAGGAAAATATTCCACTATTTCTCCTACCATCGATGACTTCATCGCATGGTCTAAGAGTGTGAGTAGACAAGTTTCGGAGCTGTAAACCACGGTAGCATCTCTACGCATTCCAGGCGCCAAGCCCAAAGAAAGCGTACCACGAATTCCAATTCTATCTCAAGAGTTTACTATGCCAGAGGTGCTCTCCACATGTGATAATCTAATCAAATGAGTAACCACTTTGGAAGCCGAAATCAATAGACTGCGAGAACTCAATACCGTCAACGGAATATGGGATGATGGCGACGAGGATGAATACCTAACAAAACCTAATCAAACCAAAGATAGTGAAGATATAGTCAGGACTAGTGAAGGTCAAGATATAGACTACCTTACTCGATCGGGGCGTCCGTATGAAGATGTCTCTCAGAATGGTCCTACCATTAAAGGTCCTTTTACTAACCCCAATATCACACCCCAAACGATGGCGAAGATACATCTACTAACCATCTACTGAAACAACTACAGAAGACAAAGGCTGATCTTTTAGTCTGACAGTTAGTTGCAAGTTCATTTCCGCATTGCCAAGCTTTATTACAAGCATTGGCAAAACTGAATGTAGCACATAATTATACACCCGACAATGTAGTCAACTTGGTCCTCCAAGACTCAATCAACCTAAGTAACCCAGTTACTTTATCATACGAGGATTTACCTCCTTTTGGTGCCAGTCACAATCTCGCTCTATATATCACAATCACGTGCCTAAATAAGAACGTACCAATGACTTTGGTAGATGTTGGCTCCGCAGTCAATGTCATACCACTAAAAACAGCACGTAAATTGGCCATAAAAGAATCAGATAAGGCTCCTACCACCCAAGGTGTTCGAGCATATGATGGAACACGACGTAAGGTGATAGGGCTAATCAACCTCACCATAGCCACTGGGCCAATTGAACGAAAAGTCAACTTCTAGATTGTGGACATTACAGAATCCTTTAATATACTTCTAGGTAGACATTGGATTCACGCTTCTAAAGCGGTAACTCTGGAAATGCTTATTCAAGTCCAAAATCGGAAAAGTCGAGGAATCCAGATGCAACCTTATCTCCCTACTCTGAATGGATACTTCATTAGGGAGGGGAGTCAAGAATACTTTCACGGATTTCCCGAGCCATGGCACTATAAGGGACTACAACTAGATGGAATCTTGGTCTTCCACAATTGCTATTTTATACCCTCAGAAACGGTTCCTACTATCAAAACTCGTCAAATACCTTGTTTAGACGAGCAAGCCGTTAGTCTTCTGTTTGGAGAAGATCGATTTGTCAGAGCTGCACAGAATGAGATTATTACTATGACACTTCAGGTCGATCATTTCAACCCTACAACGTTGATCACCGACGCTGGCTCAAGTCAGCCAAAAGGATGGAGAAAGTTGTTCAAGTAGACTAACAATCAAGGAAAGCTCTTCAAAGTCACTACAGGAGAAGGAGAGATGTTCAAAGGAGAACTAGAAGGTAACGAATTTGTCTCAGAGTCAGAGTCAGAGTCGGTGTCAGAGTCTGAGTCTAGCGAAGTTCCTAGAGAGTCTCTTCCTACCGTCACCCCCCATCCTTTTATTTCTCCTAGCATAGCATCGAATAATAATTGCAGTTTGGAGAATCTCCCAGCACCTGTTCCCTTACCGCGACTGACTACTGAACATATGGTCTCGTTGTTTCAGCTATTTTCGAAACTTAATATGAATAAATCAGATTCTGCTTACTCCTTGTACTTTTCTGAATGCAATTCCATTTATAATGATAATGCGGATGGTCCGGACCCAGACTCAACTGAATTATCCCCCCAAATATTTACAGAAATACTACAAGAGGGGGAAGGGGCACCAGTTATAGAAAATACCGAACCCATCGACGTCGGGGCCGAACTAGAACCCCGAGAACTTAGAATAGGGGCGATCTTAAACCTGACATAAAGGGCCAGTTTCGTCGATCACCTACACAAGTTCAAAAACGTTTTTGCTTGGTCTTACAAAGACATGCCAGGGATCGACAGAGATATTGCACAGCACCGAATTCCAATCAAACAAAGTTTCAAACCCGTAAAATAGAAACTTCGTCGGATGTGGACCGAATGGGCTCTTAAGATCAAAGAAGAGGTCGATAAACAATTCAAAGTCGGGTTCATTAAAGTTTCTGAGTACTCTGACTTGGTGGCCAACGTAGTCCCCGTACACAAAAAGGATGGGCAAATCCAGGTTTGTGTTGATTTCAGAGACTTGAACAAAATGAGTCCCAAGGACGATTTTCCCCTACCACATATCGACATATTGGTATATAATACAGCAGATCACGTGCTCTTATCCTTCATGGATGGATATGCCGGGTAAAATCAAATCAAAATGCCCGTAGAAGATATGCGTAAGACAACTTTCGTCACTCAATGGGGCACATATTGCTACACAGTTATGCCATTAGGGATAATTAATGCCGGAACCACATATCAACGTATATCGACCACACTGTTACACGACATGATGCATAAAGAAGTAGAGGTGTACGTAGATGATATGATTGTCAAATCCAAAGACAGGAAGGGACACATCGACAACCTTCACAAATTCTTTCTCGGATTCCGCAAGTACAACATGAGACACAATCCTCACAAATGTGCATTTGGGGTAACATCAGGCAAACTTCTTGGATATGTTTTCAGCCTAAGAGGAATAGAAATTGATCCATCCAAGATCAAATCCTTAATCGAAATGCCGCAGCCCCAAACAGTGAAGGAGGTTAGAGGATTCCTAGGCAAGGTACAATATACGAGACGGTTTATATCGAAACTCACTATGATCTGCAAACGTATTTTCAAAAAGCATAAGAAAACAGATCATACCATGTGGGATGACAACTGCCAAAAAGTATTTGACAAAACTACGGAAATATTTGCCAAGCCAACAGTGCTAATACCTCCTCAACGAGATCAACCTCTTGTTTTATATTTCACAGTCAGCAAAATAGCCATGGGGGGGATGCTCGCGCAGACCGTCGATAAAGAAGAAAGAGCTATCTACTAACTTAGTAAGAAGTTCTTAGAATATGAGTGTAAATACACACCTCTCGAAAAGACATGCCTCGCTCTTGTGTGGGCAACAAAGAAGTTACGCCACTACATGTTTAGCTATTCCGTCAAGGTGTACTCCAAAATGGACCCCATCAAATACCTTTTCGAGAAACCCATCCTCAACGGGCGTTTGGCAAGATGGACTTTAATGCTCTGAGAGTTGGATATAAAATATGTACCTCTTAAAGTAATAAAGGGACGCGTCGTTGCGGAATTTTTCGCAGATAACCCTAACAACAATGCTCAGACATTAGACATGTGGTCATTTCCAGACGAAGACATACTACAGACTTATGTGGACTTTGAGGTGACAAATAACGCAGCAGAATAACGCAGTAGAATATGTGTGATAACCCTCGCGAATGCGGAAATAAAACATACAAGCATGTGAATTAATTAGCGGAAATACGGTATTTTAAAAACCTTTATACATGCAAGATATAAAATACGAGGTATGTCAAATATTACAAACCAAAGTACGAAATATACTACAACAAGAGACGTAGTCTCTCCAAATGTTATCAAAGTGAAAGTGTTTAGCATACAAGCTAAATAATGTCTAGAGGTGTCTTATCCAGGGACAACGCCCGCTATCTGACACCCGAACCCAAAATACCAAGCAAAAAGCCATCCATGCAAGCAACCTGTTCATCCATGAAAAACATGAACGCCACAATCAGTGGGGAGTAACTCCGGGTTCTCCCAGCCATATCACATTAAACGTACATATAAGGAAATACAAAAGTAAAATCATGCATATATAGATATCCATGTGAGTTACGATAAGACTAGATAGGCAATCCAATATATAATGATAAGATCATATGGAAATCAAATCCGAAACCATCATGTTATTCAAGACTCGGGAAAGACACTCTTAGGCAACCGAATACGCTCACTAGGGCTTGCATCTCACCGTTAGCGGTATAAGTTTGATAAGATTGAGACTCGACAAACAAACCATGCCAAGTCAATGCAATGATCATGAATAATCAATCATGTAATCACGCATCCAAACACAACGACACAAAGACGACATCTCTCACGGTAAATGAAACGCACTAGCACCGTGTACATGGCAAGTATGATTAACAGGCATCCACGAGATAAGCATTTCCCTGAACGCATACACGATGACATTTCGTATATGTAGACTAATTTCCTCCTGGTAGCACGACGATATAAATATCCGGTTCTAGTCTAAACGTGGCCAAACTCTCGGAATAAACCATTTTCCGATTTGACATGCGATGACATTTCGCATCCAAGACTCGGTCAATCATTGACGCCGAGTACCCCAAATTTGGCCGATAATTCACGAAAGAGGGGGAAAAGAGCTCGAGCCACATAACAAGCGGTACGCTACATGCAAATAACACCACCTCGCAAGTACACAACATTTGACGGCCGGGTCGATCAACGCAATGCGTTCGCCTCCCAACAACGTCGTCGTATGCCCACTAACACATGCAACTAAGCAGTAGGATACCTCCCCGTTCCGTCATTCCAGCCTTATGAACGTGGAGGTAGCAAAGGGAATGAGAGTACAAAAGCACAAGATAAAATAGTGCTCAAACCGTAACATTTGTAAAAACCGACTCAAAGTGGGACATAGCAAAAACCCTCACAAAACATGAGAATAGGGAGTTATATAAGTTTAACTATGATAAAAATGAATCAATACATGATACATAAGCATTTGAACAAGTTTATGAAGCATAATAAATAAGAACATAGATCACCTCTCCAAAACAACGTCTTTGGAAACCAACTAAAACAAGGGGCCACTTAAAACGGTCATAACTAGAGTTCTATATATTGGGGAATGCAGAAATTCCAATCGAGGTGATAGCTTATCCTCTTACGGTTCCAACGAATGGTCACAAGCCTAAAACAAGCAAGTAACGAAGGAGATATGATCATTCTACGAAAAGGGGGCAGTGCAGTGAAACTGCACAAGTCACGACCGTGACTTGTATTTCACGACCGTGAAATGAGGTTTCACGACCGTGAGATGCCATCTCACGACCGTGAGATGTGTGACCAATTCACCCGAGAACCTTCAACATAAAGTCAATCCTTTTATTTCCAATTCTCATAATTCCTCTCTAAT
>JAIUZE010045986.1:0-27960 GCA_022085475.1 Heliosperma pusillum | reverse complement strand
ACATATAACCTATCATGTGAAAGCTATCATGTGAATCTGATAATAAGCTATAATACAAGGTAGGGAAGCTGGTATGCTAGCTCAGAGGTTCCTCTCAGAAACATGGCCGTGATACACGCAAACCCTAATCAACACGCAATCATGTGAATCAGTTAACAATCGGTAATCCAAACTCTATCAATCTTAGCCGGCTTGCATCTCACCTTCTAAAACTCATAGAATCATACAAACATGAAATACCAATACGTCTACAAACAGGCATAAGTTCTTAGGGCAGTCAATAGTCGACTTCTGTAACTCGAGGCTATACCACAAGGTAGGAAAACATCCTAGTCCTAGACTGATCAGACCTAGCGACAACAGCTATTCCGTTCCCCGTCCCATGACATAACCGTCTATGAGAAACTCTACTAGGCGACCCCCTAAGCAGAGATTGCTAGTACTTAAGCTGGCTCCCTTCCCAAAGCGGAACTCTTAGGATGCCATGCCCCGACTTGGATATAAACCCACCAAGCCGGGACACAAACGCTATCAAGCGACAAACTCCGTATGCTCGTTAAAGATAGTACGGCCTATCAATGTCGTGGTCCAAGCTACTCATTTAGAATTAGCATGGTCAAGACGCCATATACGCATAATTCTCTATGGGTACTTAGTCAACACGACACCAACCATATAATAAAACAGTCACGGGAAAACATCCTATCATGTGACTAATTGCATATCAATAATAATCAAATATCATATCGCCTCATATCTACTAAGGCTAATTCATTAATTAAATACAACCTGACTTGAAGACAAATCCCCGACCCGAGTCCCGCGACGGGTCATCAGTCAAAACGGGGCTGACTAGATCTTAGTTTGACCAAACCCGTTTGGTCAAACCGGCTAGAAACAGAGTCTTTACCACATAGACTTGAACACAAAATCATCATATTCACTACATGTTATTTTATTAAAACTTTTAACATGTGAATTATTATATCATACCAAAACCCGCTTGACTTAAAGGATATCAATTTAAACTACGCTCTCGTATTATAATTTTTAACATGTGAGAAATAATAATTTTATGAAAAACCTTTTTAATTAAATATTTTACTTATTAACATTTCCCACTTGCTAAATATTACAAAACTTGATAAAATGGCAATAACTGAAAAACCGTCACAAGACCAAGGGAAGGACCCACGGCCTGATTTGGGCCGGACAATACATGGGCCTGGACTGGGCCCACGGCTGTTTTGGGGCTGTTTTGGCTATTTGTTCGACTTTACTAAAAACCGTTTCTTAATATTTCCCGCATGCTTAACATAATTAAAACCCGTCAAAACAACAACAAAACAAACAAGTATCGACACAAGACCCAGGGACCATACCCGGACCAAATCCAGACCAGGCTGGACCGGCCTGAACCGGCCTGAACCTGGCCTGGACCGGCCGTCTTGGGCTGGTTTTTCAGCCTTTCCCCACGGTTCCAACCACCAACAACACCAAATAAATTCCAACATGTTTTTAATTAACAAACAACCATTTTAACAATCATCCATACAAAAATCATGATTTTTAACAAATCATAAAAATATGTCAAGAACACTAGCTTATTAAAAATTCCATACAACACAAAAATCATACTACTTATCATGTTACTACTAAAAATCCATAAATCATAATAACATAAACAAAAACAAAAGATGAACCAAAAACAAAAGAAACAAAAGCTATGTAACATTAAATCGTCGAGTAACTCAGAATCGTTACCTTAGCTAGCAAAACCAATTAGCACCAAAAAAATAAGAAGTAATAAACCCGTCTACTAATCTTCACCCAAAATATACGAGTCACCAAACTCGTCTTCAAAATCTTCCCCTATAAGAAATGACAAGAAAAACATTATTAGAATTAAAACTTGATTTTCCATAATTAAAGTGTTGAAAACGATTTTGACGGAATTGAAAATAAACCGTACTTGAAGATGGAGAGCGAAGAGGAGATTCTAGAAATATAAGTTAGGACGGATTTAATTAAGAAATGAAGGTTTTATGATGATTTTGCTCAAGAACGACGAAGAACGGATGAAGAACGACGAAGAACTGCTCAAGAACGATGAAGAACGATTAATTAGATCTTAAGTTTGATTTGTTGTAAAATGAAAAGGTTGTTAGTGAGTAAGTGGGTGTGCCGTGTAGTTATAGAAGAAATAATGAGTCGGGTTTTGAAATTGTTGTTACGGAATTGACTCGGGTTTAATAATTATATTACAGTAATTAATTAGATATTAAGTTAATTAAATTAAATATCAAGATATTATGTTATTGTAATCAAAAGAAATGAAAATATCAAGGCCTAAGAGAGGGTGAGAGTGCCGTGTGAAATGGTGCTTGTCGGGTCTGTTTTGTAAACGATTTGCGTAATTTCCGTTGACGGATCGATAAAGTAGTAAATATCTAAGATATTATTATTAGATTAATCAAAATAATGAAAATATCCTAAAGTGAGTAGAAAAGGATGACATGGGCGTGTGACTCATGCCAAAGTCGGGTTTCGGGTTTGTTTCGGGATTTTAGATGACTCGGGAATAGTTAAATGACGTTCGGGTTAAACCGTAAAAGTTATTCTTTAAATTCCGAATAATTCAAAATAATTTTATTAAATTATGATAAATCTAAATAAATCTTAATAAAAATAAATTAAAAATATTATTTTTTTTAAATAAAATTTCGGTCTTCAAACTTACAAGGCGAGTCGGAAAAAGTCAACGAAAGTCAAAGTTGACTTAAAAACGGGATTCTCATGGAATCTCTCAAAAATTCCAAATACGAACTCGGAATTTCAAAATACTACTCGAAACAATAAATTCTATTTTAAAACTCAAGTTTTGCTGAAAAGTATTCGTAAGATATTTTACTAGAAAAATTGGGTACTTTTCGGGTTGTTACAATAATAAATAAGAACATAGATCACCTCTCCAAAACAACGTCTTTGGAAACCAACTAAAACAAGGGTCCACTTCAAACGGTCATAACTAGAGTTCTAGACATGCAAATGCAGAAATTCCAAATGGAGGTGATAGCTTATCCTCTTACGGTTCCAACGGAATGTCACAAGCCCAAAACAAGAAAGTAACGAAGGACATATGATCATTTTACGAAAAAGGGTCAGTGCAGTGAAACTGCACAAGTCACGACCGTGACTTGTATTTCACGCCCGTGAAACTGTCTGTTACGCAAGGGTCTTTGGTCAGCCACTATTTCACGCTCGTGACATGAGTTTCACGACCGTGACTTGGGTCAAGACAACTCCATTTTGTTCTAAACTCAACCATCATCAACTATTATCATAAATCATCAATTCTCATATCAATACAAACAACAAGTATCATCATCAACACAATTTCTATGAATACTAATCCTATTCCAAATACGATTAATAACATAGAAAACACATTAAAACACGTAAATGATATCGAGTAACCCTTCATCGTTACCTTTACGCGTCTTTAATCGATTTCTAAGCCTTCCTCAACTAGGTAGAATTCCTTAACGGAGTCTTGGAGGTCACCGCCTACAATTAGATGATAAAAGATGAATATAATTCACCTTTGAGAAAGACGGATAAATTAAAAGCGAGAAAGACGGTAATTTTATTACCAATTAAGATAGAGGAAGATAAGAGGGGAAGAATAAGACGAACTTACGTGAATTTGAGCGAGAATTGAGCGAGAAATGACGAATCTAAGCTTGGATCAAAATGGAGGCAAGGTTTTGATGGGGTTTCTTAAGGAAGAAGAAATGTTGAGTTGTGTGAGTTAGGTTAGGGTTAGGAGGGAGTATGAGATGTGTAAGGGAAAAAGTCAACAAAAGTCAAAGACGGCTTAAGACGGGTTTACATGAAATCTCGCGAAAAATCCAAATACGAACTCGGAAATTCTAAATTCGACTCGGAAAATTAAATTCCAAATTAAACCTAAAATTCGCTGAAAAGTATCCGTAAAATATTTTTACTATTTAAAATAGGGTACATTTGCGGGTGTTACAATCACCCCACCTTTTAAAAAGTTTCGTCCTCGAAACTTGAGAGTAGAAAATAAAAGTATCAAGGACAAGAATCGGTTTTCAAAATTAACACGAAAGCTTTTACAAGGGAAACATTTATGAAACGAGGTTCTTCTCGAAAACGGTTTAAGAAGACTTTTCATAAGTGCAAAACTTTATTTACGGATCGCAGGGGTGCCCGTCGCGAACGAGTACTCTAGTTATCCAAATCAAAGCAATATCAAAATAGTGAAATCGAAAATTCAAACAAACGTTAGTAAGTGCAGGACTAGTCACCAGACGTCTCCAATAACAAGTCCAAACATCCAACCAAACACAAAATCCAAATATAAAAGCGAAAGAAATCTATTTTCTTCAAAGAGATGATACAAAGTCCATCTTTAGAGTTCTTTGAAAAGTTAAATTAGAAATACAATATGGAAATTTTAAGATTTTCTCAAAGATAAAATCAAAATAACAAGACATTACACGTACATAGAGCGACTTGCACATCTCACACACAATTCAGGGTAACAAAATAGATACAAAACACGCAAAAACAAAACAAATCAAACTCTTAGGGATTGGAAGATCACGATGAAATCGGCAGGAAGATCTACAAGAATTCGACATCACTAATCTCTACTAATAAACTAGTCCTCAAGAGAATGTAATTTACCTCAATAACACCTTAATCTTTCTAAATCGCTAAACTTTATAAACATTATTTACAACAATCCCAAATCAAGCAACAAACATAATTATCTAAGATTCAACTAGCCTCATCCAAGGTCTCACGACAAGGGAAAATCCACAATCCATTATCGGTTATAAGGATTCTTTAATACGCCATAACATCCTTAATTCGATCATTACTACGCTCGAAGCCTTAAATATAAATAGTCACATTAGCAAACTATGGTGGTTAATAATCCTCAAGATGAATGGGTTCACCATTCTATCTCTATATTCCATAACAATTGAGCACTCACTATCCAAAGCTTGCAACGAACATTTCTTAATCTCAAGCTATGATTCCTTAAGAATGAAAGAAAATTACTAATTCCAAACCATAAATGACCAATCACTTTGCAATCAGACAACCATTCAGATCATCTAATTCATCTAAAACTCAAAATGAATCAATTTTCATTTATAACAATACTCCTCAAACTTTGGGTACCGGCTCAATTTCCCTAAAGCAAAGTCTCTTTTAGAATCCACCAATTAGAGACATCTAATTCCCAAATGACATACCAAGCAACTGTTATAATACTCAGAATCCTCTTGGAGTTCTGATGATTACAGATGAAGAATCCACCATGGATTGTTCACACCTCATTTCCCCAATCGAAGATGAGATTCACATGTTAGAAAATGAAGGAAAATATTCCACTATTTCTCCTACCATCGATGACTTCATCGCATGGTCTAAGAGTGTGAGTAGACAAGTTTCGGAGCTGTAAACCACGGTAGCATCTCTACGCATTTCAGGTGCCAAGCCCCAAGAAAGTGTACCACGAATTCCAATTCTATCTCAAGAGTCTACTATGCAAGAGGTGTTCTCCACATGTGATAATCTAATCAAACGAGTAACTACTTTGGAAGCCAAAATCAACAGACTGAGAGAACTCAATACCGTCAACGGAATATGGGATGATGGCAACGAGGATGAATACCTAACAAAACCTAATCAAACCCAAGATAGTGAAGATATAGTCAGGACTAGTGAAGATCAAGATATAGACTACCTCATTCGATTAGGGCGTCCTTATCAAGGTGTCTCTCAGAATGGTCCTACCATTATTGATCCAATTCTAAGTTTCTTAAACTCAATATTAGACACTTCTAATATCATTGTACATTTAGTTTACTCTTAAACTAAATAGATCTTATGCATGCATAACAAAACAATACAAAATAAGAAGAAACATTTTCCTTACATTGATTTATAAGGATTTTGGGCATAAAATAGAACTCCTTCCTACTTTGTTCTTGAGCTTAAATATATGAGGATGAACTCCAAGTTCTCAGTATAAGAACACTCCTCTAAGTTGCACCCAAGACTAACCTTAATATCTACAAAATACTACACTAGTATGATATTGTAGTAGCCCTTAAAGTAAAATTAATACAACTACTACTACTCTTAGTAATGTTGTAATAATATATGAACTTGAATTTATTTGAAACTTCTTTAAGTTTTCTAGTGTGAGAATCATAGAAAATAATAACAACACTTGTATATTATGACTTGTTGTGAATAAGAAGAGAAACCTCTCCTCTTATTCACTTGATGGAGCCGGCCCAAATCTTTAGGGAAAGGTAAGCATGCTTCCCCTTTTACTCTTACCCAAAACTACAGTAGGTCTAGATGTAATTAGGTGAATGATTGTGTTTTTATAGCAATAAAACAACAAACAATTGTCACCCTAATATTACCTACCCAACCGGCCCCATTAGCATAACATGGGTGTCCATTTTATTTTGTAATTTGTCATTTGTCACAAATGTGACATGTGACATGTAACATGTAATTTAGCTTATAAATATGCATTTAACTAATTTAAATGCAATTTCATAACAATTAAATTAGACTTAACATTTTAAGTCACATTTTATAATTACATGTAAATAAAATGGGTCATCTTATATTTGGTTAGTATAATCTACAACAATTTGTAATTATAATCGACCAATTTCACTTATCTCAAATGTTTCATAAACATAATGCATTCTTAGTAATATAACAATTAAAATACCAAAATGAATCTTATTTAATCATATTACAATAAGATATAACTCTCACTTTAAACTTGTTCAAATTAAGGGATTAATTAATCTTTATCGCTATACAATTAATTAATGTACATGATTAGGGGATTGTCCTTTAGGTGTGACCTCAAGGCATCAACTGATCACCACACGTCAAACTCAATTGAGCCAATCATTACCGATTTATGTTGACCAGTTGACTATAATATTCATCATCCCTTTTGTATTCTTATTATTGAGATTTAATTATGTGATCGCACTATTGTTGAGGACACTTACTCCAACAATCTCCCACTTGTCCGAGACAAGTTTGCGTCACCAATTCTCTTGTCCTATTACGATCTCCCACTCAATACAAGGTGTCTTGCAGGTCGTACTTGCATTTGATCATATCAAGAGTGGTTTCCTCGATCTGGAGAGTAACTGTCTGACCGGAATTATCTACCATAGATACCTTCCGAGCGTGGCCACGCATTTTCAGCTTACTCCTCCTCGAGTGGCCTTGAGATTTAAAACAACCCTTACAAGGGGTGGACAATTCCTATCGCACTATCCCCTTCGAATAGCCACAGCTCATCATGACCCAAACGATGCTCATTTGACCCCAGTCTTTAATCAAAGAATTGACTCAAAAAGAATACTTGTAGCTCTTGCCACGACCAGGCTACAAGAATTGCCAGAATTCTATAAGCGGTCACTGCCCGACAGATTGTCCCTTACAGTCTGTCTATGTGATCGATTGGTCATCCCTTATGACCCTATGGCACTTGAACTTGCCATCAATCGCATCACACTCAAATTACTTTGAGACGTCACCTCATATAAGTAACTAGGGGCCAAAGCTATGGTAATCCAGTACACTTTAATGGAGTCCTAAATTGTCTCTACAATCCATTTGGATATAACAAAGCACAAAAATGAGTTTATGAAACTGAAATGATAAATGTGATTGTCATATATGAACAATCAACACAATGTTATTATTTCATATCATATAATCTAAACTTTATTTCGTCCATGACAATTCATGACGATCTTATTAAATGCAATAAAGGCTTGGGTAGTCAATATTCCATATATTCATTTATTCCAACCTTGTGAATTGCCTTTTCCTTCCATCCAACGGTATTCCTAATAACATGAATTCATCTACGTACATATCTAGATCTCTATCTAGTGTTGGACTCTTTAACTTGAAAGATGCTCCCACTCGTTATCATGATAACTGATAGGTATTTAGGTGTAAGGATCTACCATTAGATCCTTGTATGCCACCTTATCCTCATCATAATGTACTAGGTCTCTATTTGTAAAACTTATGATGATTGACTCTTCAATCATGCTTTTAATTATTCGCTTCTTTTATATATAACAAAAATATGCCTAGGATTTCGATAAATCCTTATAAGTTTGGAAATTTGGATTTGTGTAACCTTTACCACATATCCCAATTATCTCTACCAAACACAAGAATGAATCCCTAGTTCTCCTCGAGAACTCTACGGATGTTCTCGTAGGCTATCCAATGACTCTCATGTGGATTGTTTTGTTTTAGACTTGTTATGCTCCCAGCATACAATTCATTTAGGTATGTGCATGTAATGGCATACATGATCGGTATCATGTGATCAACAATTCTTAGGTTTAGTGGATGACTATGACCCTTTCATAGTGATCCCACTTTTATCAACATAAACAACCTATTTAACTTGTTGAATAGATTAAGGATCTTATCGATATAAGATACCTTTTAAATGCCAAGCTAAAATCTTCTATTCCAGAATAGATTTTGATTTTAGTATACATGTTGCCCTCTTGCATCCAACATTAAAATCCAACCACTCCTTTCAAAAAGGTAATATGAATATGTCACCCTTAATGAGTGAAACGTCATTCGCGTGGAAAACAATTTCTTCCACTGAACTTCATGTCTTCACATGATAACTTAAACTCCCACTTAACTTCATGTCTATGCATGACTTTAACTCCCACTGAATTACATGTCTATACATGAGTTTTCGACAATACGAGTGAAACCCTTCTTATATCTTACAATAGAAAATATCATCATAACCTCTAGGTAGATACCTACAATAGGTTTGTGTTATGTTCACATCCTATTCCAAATTCCTATTTGGACATGTGGTTTTGATGTGTATCTTGTACACACCTATTATGAGGTATTGCATTGATGATTTGGATCTAAGCATAGTGACGCAATAACTTGGCTTTTGTAGACATGTACATGTCTATCCATGCAACTACAATTAGACAACTCCAAATAAAACATTTTCTTTGCATAGAATCCATATAGTTTCATAAGTCTCTTTTAGAAAATCAAAATTTCTAGGTACTTGCACTTCATAGATCATAGTCTTATTATATCAAGAACAATTTCTTTTGGTCTCGTCACTAGTCTAAGGATTCACCTAAGAATGCTTTCTTTTGGTCTCCTCAGTAGTCTTGAGTCCACCCTAAGAACATTTTATTTTGGTTTCCTCACTAGTTCCTAACTAGGTTTTCGTTGTGGCTTATTTCCTCGCACTCTATCTTTAGAAAAATACAGCTATTTTCTTTAAAGATAGCCTTATGAGCCACAAATAATTTTGTACTCATACTCGTAAGGGAGGTAGAAGTATCACAACATGACCTTAAGTGATCTAGTAAATACTTTATTGTAAATACATCGAATCTTAGCTTCAACATAGACTACTTCTATAAGAGCTAAAGAGGTGAACTCATATTCATGTCATTTGCTTTCTTTATAAGTGGTATGGCCAATTGGTTTGGTAGATTCCCTATTTTGAGTTGAATAACTCAATTTTGACTTTGCAATTGATCTTTCAAAGTGAGAATCAAATTCTTAGCCTTTTATTATAGTGATCCAATCATCATAATACTAATATGATCAATTTGAGTTGATACTATTTATATTATTAGTGCAAGTAGAGTATGATGATATGTTTTCAGAACTAAAAGTTTCAACAAACCGAATGACTTGGGTTGAGAACCAAGTCACTAAATCCAATTAAAACCAATGTCAATAAAAGGAATTGAACAAGTTTCCATGTCAAACAAGGAAATTATAAAAGTTCTAAAAACAATATCTCAAAATACATCCCAAAATTTTGACAATGACCACTTATACTCAAAATACTTAACTTAATATCGAGTTTAAGAAATGCTAATTCATTTACCACCACCTATACTCCAACTCTCATGAATGTCTCATGGCTTCGATCCTTCATAGATCGATGCAAGTTAGAAAATAATGGCGCTAATTTTACCGATTGGGTTATGCAACTCCGCTTGGTCGCGGCGGGTGACGACAGGTTTCGTTACCTTGCCAAGGTCTCTCCCACCAAACCTAATGAAACGTCAACCGCCGCCGCAAGGCATGCCTAAGAGGCTTACCCTAAAGAGTCTGCCGTGATCAAAAACATTTTGATCTTCTCGATGGAGGCCGATCTTCAAGGGAGTGCCATAAGATGAGCACCACCTATGAGATCTATGCCAAGCTTGTGACCATGTTTTTTCACAAGCTCCTATAATCTTACAATATGAGTGTGCTTCCACATTATTCAACATGAACCTAAAAGAGGACCAAAAGTTAGCCCTCATGTACTCAAATTGATTGAGCATGTTGAGACTTAAATTGCAAGGGGTGACCATTCCCGAACAACTCGTTATCGACCGAGTCTAACATTCCTTGGGAAAATCAAAGCATATGTGAAGTTTAGGGTAAACTACAATATGCATAACAAGAAAAACCTCTATCCATGAATTGCACAAGATGCTTGTGCAAGCTAAGACAGACATGAGACTAAATGTTAGCACCTCCAAGGATATAATAGTAAGGGGATGTTTAAGAAAGGTGGTAGTAAAGGGAAGAAGCCATACACCTTCAAAGGAAAGGGAAAAAGCTATTGAGAATAGCTCACCCAAACCTAAGAAAGGTGCCTCAACCGAGGACAAGTGCCATTATTTTAATGGAATAGGGCATTGGAAGGGAAATTGCACTAAATATATAGGAGATATCAAAACTGGAAAGATGTTTCAGTTGGTAATTTATCCCTATCGTTTATGTTATGATCTCAACTTTGGTATATAGATACGAGTTGTGATTCTTACCCTATTTAATTGTAATTAGGGCATCCTAGCAAGGATAAAGGCAAGGACAAGCAAGCCTAAGAAGGCTCTTCAATAGAAGCTGAGGTAGCTACCCATGATTGAAGACCTATGGAAGCTTGGTCTCATTTTGAATTGTCAAACTTTTGGGATGTATTTTGACACATTGTTTTTGGAACTTTTATAATTTCCTTGTTTAACATCGAAATTTGTTCAATTCCTTTTATTGACATTGGTTGTAATTGGATTTAGTTAATTGGTTCTCAATCAAAGTCATTTGGTTTGTTGAAACTTTTTAATTCTAAGAACTTGTCATCATACTCTTCTTGCACTAATAACATAAAATTGTATCGACTCAAATTGATCATGTTAGTATTATGATGATTTGATCGTTATAATGAGTTCAAAAGCTAAGAATTCGATTCTCATTTTGAAATATCAATTGTTAAGTCAAATTGAGTTATTGAACTCAAAGTAGGGAGTCTACCAAACCAATTGGCCACACCATTTATAAAGATTGTAATTGACATGAATATGAGTTCACCGCTTTAGCTTATGGAACTAGTCTATTTTGAAGCTAAGATTCGATGTCATTACGATAAAGTCTTTAGTAGATCACTTAAGGTCATGTTGTGATACTTCTATGTAACACCCGCAAATGTACCCTATTTTTATAGTAAAAATATTATACGGATACTTTTCAGCGAAATTTTGTTTTAGTTTAGAATTAAATTTCACGTGTCTAGTTTAGAATTTCCGAGTTCGTTTTTGGACTTTACGCGACATTTCGAGTAAGTTACGACTTAAGACGTTATGGGCTTTTTCCATGAACTTTTCCACTTACTCCCTCATATACTCCCTTAACCCTAACTCACCCTCACATTCAGTCTTCTTCTTCCTCACCAAGTAACTACCAAAACCCTAACCTCCATAATTGATCGATCTTAAAATCATCGCTACTCCTTCATTACTCGCTCAAATTCACTCAAGTTCGTCTTATTCTTTTTTTCTCATCGTCCTCTATCTTAATTGGTAATAAAATTAACGTCTTTCTCGCTTTTCAATTTATCCGTCTTTCTCAAAGGTGAATTATATTCATCTTTTATTATCTAATTGTAGGTGGTGACCTCCAAGACCCCGACAAGGACTACTTCTTGATAGAAGAGGACATCGACGCGGATTGAAGACGCGAAAAGGTAACGGTGAAAGCTTACTCGATATCATTTACGTGTTTTATGTGTTTTCTATGTTAGTGATCGTATTTAGAATATGATTAGTAATCTTAGGAATTGTGTTGTTGATGATGGTTGTTGTTAGTTGATAATTGAGATGAGAATTGATGATTTGTGATGTTAGATGATGATTGTTGAATGTTGAACCTTAGTGAAAATTGTGATTTTCGTGCATATTGGACCCCAGTCGGCTGACCGGCTGGGGAGTGGCTGTAAATTATTTATGTTACGTAATACTTTGTGCATGAATTATGTCTCAGCCGGCCGACTGGCAGCCGGTCAGCCGACCGGCTGAGACACACCTGAATATGTCTTCATTTTCTCATATAATATTGGTCCCAGCCGGGTAGCCAGCAGCCGGTCCCTTTGACCGGCTTGGACACTCTGTATTTTCAGTTGGTTATCAAATGATATATTGGTGCCAGCCGGGTAGCCGGCAGCCGGTCCCCTTGACCGGCTGGCACACGCTGGAATTCTATTTACTTTTCTTTCATATGTTTTCATTTATAATATTTCCGATGATTCGTTTATCGTATAAATTTACGTAATGACTTTAAATATTAATGTTTCGAATATATGATATTCCATTCGCTTGTATCGCATGTTTTGTGATAATTTTTGATATGTCCCACTTTGAGTCGGTTTTACACATGTTACGGTTTGAGTACTAATTTTCTATGTGCTTTGTGCTCTCATTCCCTTGGCTACCTCTTCGTTCGTAAGGCTGGAATGTCGGAACGGGGAGTGTATCCTTACTGCTTATTTGCATGTGTTAGTGGCCATATGACGACGTTGTTGGGAGGCGAACACTTTGCGTTGATCGACCCGGCCGTCAAATGTTGTATACTTGCGAGGTGGTGTCATTGCATGTATCGTACCGCTTGTTATGAGGCTTGTGCTTTTTTCCGCATCTTTCGTGAAGGTTGACTGAACTTTGGGGTACTCGGCGTCTATGATTGACCGAGTCTTGGATGCGAAATGTTTATTGTATGTCAAATCGGAAAATGTTATTCCGAGAGTCTGGCCAGGTTTAGACTAGTATCGGATATTTATATCGTTGTCCTACCGGAGGAAATTAGTCTACATATACGAAATGTACACGGTGCTAGTGCGTGTCATTTACCGTGAGAGATGTCGTCAACGTATTGTACGTTTGAATGGATGATTATATGATTGATTATTTGTGATCATTGGATGACTTGGCATGGTTTGTTTGTCGAGTCTCAATCTTATCAAACTTATGCCGCTAACGGTGAGATGCAAGCCCTAGTGAGTGTATGGTTGCCTAAGAGTGTCATCCCCGAGTCTATCTATAGTATGATGGTTACGGATTTGTACTTCATGAGCTCTTATCTTTATATATTGAATAGCCTATTTATTCTTCTCGTATTTCACATGTATATCTATATATGCATGCTTCTATTTTTTTATTTCCGTTTATGTACGTTTAATGTGATATGGCTGGGAGAACCCGGAGTTACTCCCCACTGACTGTGGCGTTCATATTTTTCATGGATGAACAGGTTGCTTGATTGGATGGCTTTTTGCTTGTGGTATTTTGGGTTTGGGTGTGAGCTAGCGGGCGTTGGCCTGGATGAATCACCTCTAGACGTTGTTTAGCTAGTTTTCTAATAACTTTGTTACTTGATAACATTTTTAGAGACTTCGTCTATTTGTAGTATATTCTACTTTGGTTTTTAATTATTTGACATTCATTGTATTTTATCTTAGCATGTAAAAAGTTTTAAAAACACCGTATTTTCCGCTATATAAATCACATGCTTGTTATGTTTTATTTCTGCATTCGCGAGGGTTGTCACAGTTGGTATCAGAGCTTAAACGCTCCCGACGCACACACGTGAACCCTAAACTTAAACTACTTGACCTTGAAATAATAAATGAGAGGATGGGTAGAAGTCTTACTTTCCAACAACTGAAAATCGAACACAAGAGACTCGGTGGATTGCTACAACCTTTGGATATTCCACTATGGGTGGGAATCTATTTCTATGGATTTTGTCATGGCTTTGCCAAGGACCGTTGGAAGTAAAGATGCCGTTTGGGTTGTTGTTGATCGTTTGACTAAGTGTGCTAGATTCATCCCGATCAAAGAGACTTAGAGTTTAGATCGACTAGCGAAAGCCTATGTTGATGAGATTGTTAGATATCATGGTGTTCCCAAGGAGATTATATCTGACCGAGATCCGAGGTTTTGTTCGAGATTTTGAAAGACTTTACAAGAAGCCATGGGTAGTAAATTGTTGATGAGTACCGCATTCCATGCCGCTACCGATGGTCAGACCGAGAGGACTATCCAGACTTTAGAAGACTTGCTTAGGGCTTGTGCACTCGACTTCCAATCTAGCTGGGAAAATAGTCAACCGTTGGTGGAGTTTTCTTACAACAATAGTTATCATGCCTCGATCAAGATGGCTCCTTATGAAGCTCTTTATGGAAGAAAACTTTGAAGTCCTATATGTTGGAATCAATTGAGTGATGTTCGTGACTTAGGCCCCGATGCTCTTGTTGAAACCATTGATCATGTGAAGGTCATTCGTGATAGAATGAAAGCCGCTCAAGATCGACAAAAGTCTTATGCCGATATCCGAAGAAGACCGTTAGAATTTGAAGTTGGAGATAAAGTATTCTTGAAAGTATCTCCGATGAAGGGTGTTAAACGGTTTGGTGTAAAGGGTAAATTGAGCCTGAAATACATTGGACCCTTTGATATTGTAAAAAGGATTGGTGCCGTTGCTTATAAGTTGGACTTGCCCCCGAATTTGGCTAAGGTTCATGATGTATTCCATGTTTCTTAATTGAGAAAGTACGTTAGTGATCCAAGCCATGTCTTTCAAGCTGAAATGCCCGAGCTTGAACCAAATTTTTCCTTTGAAGAGAAGCCGATCCGCATTCTAGATCACAAGGATAAGAAGTTGAGAAGTAAAGTGGTTCCTTTAGTGAAAATCTTGTGGAGATATGCTAATGTTGAAGAAGAAACGTGGGAAACGGAAGCTTCTATGCGTAGTAAATATCCAAGCGTATTCGATTAAGGTATCTTTCTTCCGCTCAAGTTTCGAGGGCGAAACTTTTTAAAAGGTGGGGTGATTGTAAAACCCGCAAATGTACCCTATTTTTATAGTAAAAATATTATACGGATACTTTTCAGCGAAATTTAGTTTTAGTTTAGAATTAAATTTCCCGTGTCTAGTTTAGAATTTCCGAGTTCGTTTTTTGACTTTACGCGAGATTTCGAGTAAGTTACGTCTTAAGAAGTTATGGGCTTTTTCCATGAACTTTTCCACTTACTCCCTCATATAATCCTTTAACCCTAACTCACCCACACATTCAATCTTCTTCTTCCTCACCAAGTAACTACCAAAACCCTAACTTCCATAATTGATCGATCTTAAAATCATCGCTACTCCTTCATTACTCGCTCAAATTCACTATAGTTCGTCTTATTCTTTCCCTCTCATCGTCCTCTATCTTAATTGGTAATAAAATTACCGTCTTTCTCGCTTTTCAATTTATCCTTCTTTCTCAAAGGTGAATTATATTCATCTTTTATTATCTAATTGTAGGTGGTGACCTCCAACACCCCGACAATGACTACTTCTTGATAGAAGAGGACATCGACGCGGATTGAAGACGCGAAAAGGTAACGGTGAAGGGTTACTCGATATCATTTACGTGTTTTATGTGTTTTCTATGTTAGTGATCGCATTTAGAATATGATTAGTAATCTTAGGAATTGTGTTGTTGATGATGGTTGTTGTTAGTTGATAATTGAGATGAGAATTGATGATTTGTGATGTTAGATGATGATTGTTGAATGTTGAACCTTAGTGAAAATTGTGATTTTCGTGCATATTGGACCCCAGCCGGCCGACCGGCAGCCCGTCAGCTGACCGGCTGGGGAGTGGCTGTATATTATTTATGTTAAGTAATACTTTGTGCATGAATTATGTCTCAGCCGGCCGACCGGCTAAGACACACCTGAATATGTCTTCATTTTCTCATATGATATTGGTCCCAGCCGGGTAGCCGGGTAGCCGGCAGCCGGTCCCTTTGACCGGCTTGGACACTCTGTATTTTCAGTTGGTTTTCAAATGATATATTGGTGCCAGCCGGGTAGCCGGCAGCCGGTCCCCTTGACCGGCTGGCACACGCTGGAATTCTTTTTACTTTTCTTTCTTGTGTTTTCATTTATAATATTTCCGATGGTTCGTTTATCGTATAAATTTACGTAAGGACTTTAAATATTAATGTTTCGAATATAAGATATTCCATTCACTTGTATCGCATGTTTCGTGACAGTTTTTGATATGTCCCACTTTGAGTCGGTTTTACACATGTTACGGTTTGAGCACTAATTTTCTATGTGCTTTGTACTCTCCTTCCCTTGGCTACCTCTTCGTTCGTAAGGTTGGAATGTCGGATTGGGGAGTGTATCCTTACTGCTTAATTGCATGTGTTAGTGGGCATATGACGACGTCGTTGGGAGGCAAACGTTTTGCGTTGATCGACCCGGCCGTCAAATGTTGTATACTTGCGAGGTGGTGTCACTGCATGTAGCGTACCGCTTGTTATGAGGCTTGTGCTCTTTTCCGCCTCTTTTGTGAAGGTTGACCAAATTTGGGGTACTCGGCGTCTATGATTGACCGAGTCTTGGATGCGAAATGTTTATCGCATGTCGAATCGGAAAATGTTATTCCGAGAGTCTGGCCAGGTTTAGACTAGGATCGGATATTTATATCGTCATCCTACCGGAGGAAAGTAGTCTACATATACGAAATGTATTGAATCGTGTATGCGTTCAGGGCAATGTTTTATCCCGTGGATGCCTTTTAATCATACTTGCATGTACACGGTGCTAGTGCGTGTCATTTACCGTGAGAGATGTCGTCAACGTATTGTACGTTTGAATGGATGAATATATGATTGATTATTTGTGATCATTGGATGACTTGGCATGGTTTGTTTGTCGAGTCTCAATCTTATCAAACTTATGCCGCTAACGGTGAGATGCAAGCCCTAGTGACTGTATGGTTGCCTAAGAGTGTCATCCCCGAGTCTATCTATAGTATGATGGTTACGGATTTGTACTTCATGAGCTCTTATCTATATATATTAAATAGCCTATTTATTCTTCTCGTATTTCACATGTATATCTACATATGCATGCTTTTACTTTTGTATTTTCGTTTATGTACGTTTAATGTGATATGGCTGGGAGAACCCGGAGTTACTCCCCACTGACTGTGGCGTTCATGTTTTTCATGGATGAACAGGTTGCTTGATTGGATGGCTTTTTGCGTGTGGTATTTTGGGTTCGGGTGTGAGCTAGCGGGCGTTGGCTTGGATGAATCACCTCTAGACGTTGTTTATCTAGTTGGCTAATAACTTTGTTACTTGATAACATTTTGAGAGTCTTCGTCTCTTTGTAGTATATTCTACTTTGGTTTGTAATTATTTGACATTCCTCGTATTTTATCTTAGCATCTAAAAAGTTTTAAAAACACCGTATTTTCCGATATATAAATCACATGCTTGTTATGTTTTATTTCCCCATTCGCGACGGTTGTCACATCTACCTCCCTCACGAGTATGAGTACAAATTTGTTTGTGGCTCATAAGGCTTTATTTAAAGAAAATAGTTGTATTTTTCTAAAGATAGAGTCGGAGAAAATAAGCCACACTGAAAAACCTAGTTAAAAGCTAGTGAGGAAACCAAAAGAAAATGTTCTTAGGTTAGACTCAAGGCTAGTGAGGAGACCAAAAGAAAGCGTTCTTAGGTGAATCTTTAGACTAGTGACGAGACCAAAAGAAATTGTTCTATATATAATAAGATTATGATCTATGAAGTGGAAGTACCTAGAAATTTTGAATTAATTCGATTTTCTAAAAGAGACTTATGAAACTAAATAGAATCTATGCAGATGAATGACATATTTGGAGTTGTCCAAAATCATTCTATAGACTTAATGATGTTTTAATTGGAAGTGTCCAATTATAGTTGCATGGATAGACATGTAGATGTCTTCAGAAGCTAAGTTATTGCGTAACTATGATTAGATCCAAATCATCAGTAAAATACCTCATATTAGGGATGTACAAGATCATACACAACAAGAACCACATGTCCAAATAGGGATTTGGAAAAGGATGTGTACATGACACAAGCCTAAGGTGTCTACCTAGAGGTTATGATAATCTTTTCAATTATGAGATATAAGAAGAGTTTCACTCGAATTGTCGAAAAGTCATGTATAGACATGAAATTCAGTGGGAGTTAAAGTCATGTATAGACATGAAGTAAAGTGGGAGTTAAAGTTATCATATAAAGACATGAAGTTCAGTGGGAGAAATTGTTTTCCACGTGAATGACGTATCACTCGTTGTGAGTAACTTATTCGTGTTACCTTTTTTGAAAGGAACGATTTGATTTTAATGCTGGGTAAAAGAGGGCAACATGGGTACTAAAATCAAAATATATTGTGGAATAGAAGATTTTAGTTTGGCATTTGGAAAAGTGACTTATATCGATAAGAGCCTTTATCTATCTCAATAAGTTAAATAGGTTATTTATGTTGATAAAAGTGGGATCACTATGAAAGGGTCATAGTCATCCACTGAACCTAAGAGTTTTGAATCACATGATATCAATCATGTATGCCATTAAATACACATACCTAAATGAATTGTATGTTGGGAGCATGACAAGCCTATAACAAATTAATCCACATGAGTGTCATTGGATAGCCTACTAGAAAATCCATAGGGTTCTCATGGAGAACTAGGGATTCATTCTTGTGTTTGGTAGAGAAAATTTGGTAATGTGGTAAAGGTTACACAAACCCAAATTTCCAAACTTATAAGGATTTGTAGAAATCCTAGGCATAATTTTGTTATATATGAAGTGAATATCTAAAAGGATGATTGAAGAGTCAATCATTATAAATTCTACAAATAGAGACCTAGTACATTATGATGAGGATAAGGTGACATACAAGGAGCTAATGGTACATCCTTTCACCTAAATACCTATCAGTTATCATGATAACGAGTGGGAGCATCTTTCAAGTTAAAGAGCCCAACACTAGATAGAGATCTAGACGTGTACATAGATGAATTCATGTTATTAGGAATAACGTTGGATGGAAGGAAAAGCAATTAACAAGGTTGGAATAAATGAATATATGGTATATTCACTGCCCAAGTCTTTATTGCATTTAATAAGATCGTCATGAATTGTCATGAACGAAAAATACTTTAGATTATATGATATAAAGCAATAACATTGTGTTGATTGGTCATATTTGATAATCACATTTATCGTTTGAGTTTTATAAACTCGGTTTTGTGCTTTGTTATATCCAAATGGATTGTAGAGAAAATTTTTGGGCCCTATTGAAGTGGACTGTATTAACATAGCATTGTCCCATAGTCACTTATATGAGGTGACATCTCGAACTGACTAGATTGTGGTGCGATTGATGACAAGTTCAAGTGTCATAGGGTTGTAAGGGATGACCAATCGATCACATAGATAGACTGTGAGGGACAATCTGTCGGGCAGTGACGGCTTATAGAATTCTGGCAATTCTTGTAGCAAGGTCGTGGCAAGAGCTACTAGTATTCTTTTGAGTCAATTCTTTGACTAAAAACTGTTCGCCTAAGGTGGCACAGTTTCAGAGTGATTTAGATTTATTCTCTACGACCTTCGTAACTGGGGTCAAATGGGCATCTTTTGGGTCATGATGAGCTGTGGCTATTCGAAGGGAATAGTGCGATAGGAATTGTCCACCCCTTGTCAGGGTTGTTTTAAATCTCAAGGCCACTCGAGGAGGAGTAAGCTGAAAATGCGTGGCGACGCTCGGAAAGTATCTAATGTAGATAATTTCGGTCAGACAGTTACTCTCTAGATCGAGGGAACCACTCTTGATACGATCAAATGCAAGTTCGACCTGAAAGACACCTTGCATTGAGTAGGAGATATATAATAGGACAAGAGAATTGGTGACGCACACTTGTCTCAGACAAGTGGGAGATTGTTGCAGTAAATTTCCTCAACAATAGTGCGATGATATAATTAAATCTCGATAATAAGAATACAAAGGGATGATGAATATTATAGTCAAGTGGTCAACATAAATCGGTAACGATTGGCTCAATTTAGTTTGACGTTACTGTCGTATGACGGTGGTGATCAGTTGATCCCTTGATGTCACACCTAAAGGACAATCCCCAAATCATTTACATTAATTAATTGTATAGCGATACAGATTAATTAATTCCTTAATTTGAACAGTTTTAAAGTGAGAATTATATCTTATTGTAATATGATTAAATAAGATTCATTTTAGTAATTTAATTGTTATATTACTAAGAATGCATTATGTTTATGAAACATTTGAGATAAGTGAAATTGGTCGATTATAATTACAAATTGTTGTAGATTATATTAACCAAATATGAGATGACCTATTTTTTTTACATGTAATTATAAAATGTGACTTAAAATGTTAAGTCTAATTTATTTGTTATGAAATTGCACTAAAATTGGTTAAATGCACTTTTATAAGCAAAATTACATGTTACTTGTCACATGTCACACTTGTGACAAATGACAAATTACAAAAGATAAAATGGATTAATTGTGGAATAGAAGATTTTAGCTTGGCATTTAAAAGGTATCTTATATCGATAAGATCCTTAATCTATTCAACAAGTTAAATAGGTTGTTTATGTTGATAAAAGTGGGATCACTATGAAAGGGTCATAGTCATCCCCTGAACCTAAGAATTGTTGATCACATGATACCGATCATGTATACCATTACATGCACATACCTAAATGAATTGTATGCTGGGATCATGACAAGCCTAAAACAAAACAATCCACATGAGAGTCATTGGATAGCCTACGAGAACATCCGTAGAGTTCTCGAGGAGAACTAGGGATTAATTCTTGTGTTTGGTAGAGATAATTGGGATATGTGGTAAAGGTTACACAAATCAAAATTTCCAAACTTATAAGGATTTATCAAAATCCTAGGCATATTTTTGTTATATATAAAAGAAGCGAATAACTGAAAGCATGATTGAAGAGTCAATCATCATAAATTTTACAAAAAGAGACCTTGTACATTATGATGAGGATAAGGTGGCATACAAGGATCTAATGGTAGATCCTTACACCTAAATACCTATCAGTTATCATGATAACGAGTGGGAACATCTTTCAAGTTAAAGAGCCTAACACTTGATAGTGATCTAGATATATATGTAGATGAATTCAAGTTATTAGGAATAACGTTGGATGGAAGGAAAAAGCAATTCACAAGGTTGGAATAAATGAATATATGGAATATTCACTACCCAAGCCTTTAATGCATTTAATAATATCGTCATGAATTTCTAGGTACTTGTACTTCATAGATCATAGTCTTATTATATCAAGAACAATTTCTTTTGGTCTCGTCACTAGTCTCAGGATTCACCTAAGAATGCTTTCTTTTGGTCTCCTCACTAGTCTTGAGTCCAACCTAAGAACATTTTCTTTTGGTTTCCTCACTAGTTCCTAACTAGGTTTTCGTTGTGGCTTATTTTCTCCCACTCTATCTTTAGAAAAATACAACTATTTTTTTAAAGATAGTCTTATGAGCCATATACAATTTTGTACGCATACTCGTAAGGGAGGTAAAAGTATCACAACATGACCTTAAGTGATCTACTAAAGACTTTTATGTAAAGACATCGAATCTTATCTTCAACATAGACTAGTTCTATAAGAGCTAAAGAGGTGAACTCATATTTATGTCATTTGCTTTCTTTATAAGTGGTATGGCCAATTGGTTTGGTAGATTCCCTATTTTGAGTTCAATAACTCAATTTTGACTTAGCTATTGATCTTTCAAAGTGAGAATCAAATTATTAGCCTTTTATTATAATGATCCAATTATCATAATACTAATATGATCAATTTGAGTCGATACAATTTATGTTATTAGTGCAAGTAGAGTATGATGATATGTTTTAAGAACTAAAAGTTTCAACAAACGAATGACTTGGGTTGAGAACCGAGTCACTAAATCCAATTACAACCAATGTCAATAATAGGAATTGAACAAGTTTCCATGTCAAACAAGGAAATTATAAAAGTTCTAAAAACAATATCTCAAAATACATCCCAAAATTTTGATAATTCAAAATGAGACCAAGCTTTCATAGGTCTTCAATCATGGGTAGCTACCTTAGCTTCCCTTGAAGAGCTTTATTAGGCTTGCTTGTCCTAGTCTTAATCCTTGCTAGGATGCCCTAATTACAATTAAATAGGGTAAGAATCACAACTCGTATCTATATACCAAAGTTGAGATCATAACATAAACGATAGGGATAAATTACCAACTAAAACATCTTTTCAGTTTTGATATCTCGTAGATATTTAGTGCAATTCCTCTTCCAATGCCCTATGCCATTACAATAATGGCACTTGTCCTCGGTTGAGGCACCTTTCTTAGTTTTGGGTGAGCTTTTTCTCAATAGCTTTTTTCCTTTCCTTTGAAGGTGGAGGGCTTCTTCCCTTTACTGCCACCTTTCTTGAACTTCCCCTTGCTCCTTTTATTAATATGGAGCACATTCTTGGATGTGCTAACATTTAGACCATGTCTCTCTCGGCTTGCACGAGCATCTTGTGCATATTATGAAGAGAGGTTTTCATGTTATGCATATTGTAGTTTACCCTAAACCGCACATATGCTTTGATTTTCACCAAGAAATGTAAGACTCGGTCGATAACAAGTTGTTCGGGAATCGTCACCCCATGCAATTTAAGAGTCTCAACATGCTCAATCAATTTGAGTACATGAGGGCTAACTTTTGGTCCTCTTTTAGGTTCATGTTGAATAAGGTGGAAGCCGTCTTATATTGTAAGATCCTAGGAGCTTGTGAAAAAACATGGTCACAAGCTTGGCATAAATCTCATAGGCCGTGCTCATATTATGGCACTCCCTTGAAGATCGACCTCCAACGAGAAGATCAAAACGTTTTTTATCGCGGCTGGCTCTTTGTGGCTAGCCTCATAGGCTCGCCTTGCGTGGCGGTTGACCTTTCATTAGGTGCGGTGGGATAGGCCTTTGCAAGGTAACGAAACCTGTCGTCACCCACCGCGGCCAAGCAGAGTTGCATATCCCAATTGGTAGAATTAGCGCCATTCTTTTGTAACTTGCATCGATCCATGAAGGATCGAAGCCATGAGACATTCGTGAGAATTGGAGCATAGGTGGTGGTGTACGAATTAGCATTTGCCATTGCGAATAAACAATTATGACTACAAATTTTAAAGACATAAAGGAAATGTCAACATTTATCATTTTAAATACTTGTAAACATTTTAAACAAGTTTTAACATTTAAATAGTGACCTCTACCCAACTATTATAAATGATTCCGAGATCCAAATTCATATCAACTTGGGCACGGTAAGACGATTCATCCCTTATTAACATAATTCGGTGGGTTAACTCTTTAATCGATTCTACATTAGAATTCTCGGTCGACAATATTACTTTAATATTTATCTTAAGCCCGGAACACATGCGGCTACGGTCGCGAATACTTCCGTTGAGCTCAATCCAAATTTTGAAATAATAACCTTTATTACCCCACTTACCCAACGTAACAAGTTTAGCACCCGGGTGAGCCGAACCTACTTCCTTGTGTAATTGGGATTCATGGGTTCTACATTTGGTAAGGCTTGATCTCAATTATTTATTATGAGAGGTCATGTCAATTTATTATCTATCTCGTTTAAGTGAACTAAATCGATGAATGAACGATAATTATAATTGACACGGTCGAATGCTCGATAAAATATGCATGTCATGTTATGGCGATTTGGCAATGCATGCAAACATATTAAATAAAATGCAACCATAAAAATAAAACTCCTAGTATGGCCTTTCCTAGAATAGAAAATCATATATTCTATTACAAATTCGGAAACCAACTCCTTTGGTCCCTTGAACTTCATAAGCACGCCTCCCAAGGTCACCGTCTCTCTCGGAACTCCTTTCCGAATGGCACCGTCTTTGGGAAACTCCGGTTTTACAATTAGTTACAAAATATAATAAAATTACAATAATTTCCTATTATACATATGTAAAATAAAATAAAACAATAAAAGTGATTCGAATCACTGATGCGTGTCGTTATACACCAAAAATAAAACCTAAGTCTACTAACTAAGAAGATAGCGGAAGTAGGGGCGATCTCCACAGGGAAGAAACTAACTAACTGAAATCTAAATCTGCCAGTAACAATCTGGGGGTTTTGAAAAGGTTTTAACTAAACTAAATAAGATTAAGGAAGAGAAATAAAGAAAGAAATAAATATGAAGTAAATCAGATAAAGAGATAATATGCTAGGATTCGGTCTACTGCAGTATCGGCATCTACGGGTCAACTAAGTCAGTCAATCTATCAATGAGAAGGGCAATGGTTTTCTCCTCTCGGTCTCAAACCACCCTAGGGACTTTCCTAATTAACTTTCGCCCTCTTAGGAGTCACCTATCAATTCTAAGCAAGCCTTCCCTTCCAATCTCTCGATCCAGGTCGGGGTTAACTACCTAGCCTAGTCTCGTGCGTGCACTCATTCGACTGAACCTCAATTAAATTGCTTAGACTGATTTTCATATTCAAGACTAACTAAAATAATCTATCCTAACATGCCTCTACTACAGTTTCCCTGATCCCAACATTCAAGAGAATTAGCTACTCATGCTATTAATGATGCTAATAAAGACGATTAAACATATGACGATAGACATAATAAAATCGTAATTAACAAGCATGACAATAACAACGCAGTAATTAAGAAGAGTAACAATGATTAAGACTAAACAAGGATATAAAAGAGAGAAAGAGTTTACAATCTTAGCAATCCGGCATAAAGAACAATCCACGTTGATAAACTCGAATGTAAACTAAAGAAAGAAGAGAGTTCAGAAACTAGAAGCTAAGTGGTGATGATCAGGGATCACCCCATGATAACCTAATGACGAAAATAAGAGTCTTAAATAAGCATAACACGACTCTAAACCCTAATTAAGCTATGGACTTAAGGCCCATGATGGATTCTACTCGATCAAGGGAAAATAGCCTTCGATCGAGGACTTTATTGGAGGAAATCACTCGATCGAGTAACAATTCTACTTGACAACGTCAAATATTGTCGTGTCTAGTAGTAATTTTTATAGTCTTTCGTTTTACTTTTTACGGGTCATTAGCTTTGTTTTATGTTAATTTTAGTTTTTGTAATAATGTTAGTATTTAGTATTTTAAGGCAATTTCGAGAGTCAAAACCCAAAAGTCAATGAAAGTCAAACCCGAAACCCGAGACCCAAAAACCCGAAAATTGGAGTGGACTAGCAATGAATCACCAAGGTATGAAGACCAAGCCCAATGGGTCAATGGAAGTCAAGGCGGGACCAAAAGACTATGGGTCAACGAAAGTCAAGAAGGAAGCAAAGGTAAAAATCGGACCGTGCTCGACGCAACCTGCGTCGTAGGACGCAGCCTGCGTCAGCACGACGCAGCCTGCATCGTAGGACGCAGCCTGCGTCCTTTCTCAGCACGGGATTTCTTCGTTTTCTCGTCTTGTCCTTTGGAAGCCCACCTTTCAAGGCCCCTAGGTTTGCGGACCAAGGGTATATAAGAAGAAAACTGAAGAGAGAGAAGGAGGCAAGCATTCATACATTGAAACATCATATTTTCCTTAGAACTTCTCTACTTTGTTCTTCAAACTTTGGCTCTTGTAATTGGTTTTTATTTAGAAATGGGTTGTAATATGAAGACTATGGGTAGTTAATCTTTTCTTTGCTTAGTGTAATTTGAACAAGTTCTTCCTTTTAGCATTGTAAGACCTTTTTAATCCTTTCTCCTCTATTTAATTCCATTTTCTTATGTTTGAATTCCATTGTTGAATGAATTGTTGTTGAGACTAACCATCCTAGCAATTGTTTGTTTGATTAATTGCTTTGTCTTGATGAATTTGGTTAATTTGTCTTGGTATTTGTTGAAGCAACCTTGAAAGATTGTAACTTTGGTTTAAAAGTTGGAATCTTTTGAGTGGAATTTGGGTTATTGTGTATTTAGAACATGATTTAATGTTTTATTACATGATTCTAGCATGCTTCTTTGGTTTTGTGCTTAAAGCTTGTATCTTTATTTATGCTTATGTTTTAATAAGTATGGGTTTAGTTGTATTGAGTCATTTATGGATGGTTTAATTCATGGTGGCTAGTTCTTAGAAGTTTGTAATAGATAATTAGAGAAAAGAAAGGAAAGGAGGGGTCTTTACTTTGTTAATTGTGGGGAACTTGGGATAATTGCACTAAGTTATTTCTCCATATTTGAATCTTTGAGTATTTAGTTGTTGTTGGTAATTTTAGACTTGATAATCAATTCTCATGAAAAAACTTTCTCCATTTATGTTTTCCTACATGTTTTCCATTGTGAATATCATACTTTGTAATTAATTTAAGTCTTTGTTTTGATTAATATTTTAATTAGTAATTAGTGTCTTAATTTGTGATTAGAGTCATTAGATTTGTCAATTGATATTTTGCAAGAGTCTAGATTAGATTATTTTAGCTAATACCGCTTTCCCTTGGGTTCGATCCTTTTCTTACCCTTACTACCCTTTTATTTAGGTTGGTTTGAGTCTAGATTTGGTTTTATAAATTGTTATTTGACTTAGCTTGTAACAACCCGAAAAGTACCCAATTTGTCTAGTAAAATATCTTAAGGATACTTTTCAGCCTGTTTAAGTTTTAAAGTGGAATTTATTGTTTCCAGTTGAATTTTGAAATTCCGAGTTCGTATTTGGAATTTTTGAGAGATTCCATGAGAATCCCGTTTTTAAGTCAACTTTGACTTTCGTTGACTTTTTCCGACTCGCCTTGTAATTTTGAAGACCGAAATTTTATTTAAAAAAATAATATTTTTAATTTATTTTTATTAAGATTTATTTGGATTTATGATAATTTAATATAATTATTTTGAATTTATTCGGAATTAAAGAGAAGGTTTTACGGTTTAATCCCGAACGTCATTTAACTATTCCCGAGTCGACTTAAATCCCGAAACAAAACCCGAAACTCGACTTTGGCATGAGTCACATGCCCATGTCACCTTTTCCACTCACTTTAGATATTTTAAATTTATATGATTAAACTAATAATAATATCTAAGATATTTATAACTTTATCGATCCGTCAACGAAAATTACGCAAATCGTTTACAAAACAGACCCGACAATCACCAAGCCACACGGCTCCTCTTCCTCTAATAGGGCTAGATATTTTGCTTTCTTTTGATTACAATAACATAATATCTAGATATTTGATTTAATTAACTTAATATCTAATTAATTACCTTATTATAATGATAAAACCCGAGTCAATTCCGTAACAACAATTTCAAAACCCGACTCATTATTTTCCTCTATATTACACGGCACACACCACCACATTACTCACCACTTATCTTTTCATTTTACACTAAATCAACTTAATACCTTTTTAATACTTTCTTTAATATAATCAAAATCGTTCTTGGTGTTCTTGAGCGTTCTTCATCGTTCTTGAGCAAAATCGTCACAAAACATTCGTTACTTGTTCAAATCCGTCCTAACTTATATTTCTAGAATCTCCTCTTCGCTCTCCATCTTCAAGTACGGTTTATTTTCAATTCCGCAAAATCGTTTTCAAACCACTTTAATTATGGCA
>JAIUZE010045985.1:0-125149 GCA_022085475.1 Heliosperma pusillum | reverse complement strand
TTGGCATTAGGTCATCAGTATGGCTAGCCATTTGTTATTAGCAGTTATATCTGTATATAACGAATTCAAAAACTGTGAAAAAGAAAATAAATATGATAAGTATTCATCGTTTTAATTTTGAGTCTAATGAAAAACTGTTTAATGCGATGACTCGTGCATTTATACAATTGACCTACCTCAAGAATTATATAAATGATCCCAAGACTCAATTTCTGTAAATTGATAAGCCAACCTCTTGGCTAATTCTACTTTTAGAATTCCTGGTCGATAAATTTCTGTAAATTCTATCTTTTAGTCCATCATAATCACGAGATATTACTCCTACCAATAATGTGAGATAAAAATAGGTCAACACTCACTACTTACCCAACGTAGAAGGGGTCATATTATGACTTCCGACGAAGAAGGGGTTCATAGTAGTTTTCCCTATAAAGACTAGTCTCAATTTTAGTTATAGGGGAAGGTCCCATCATGTAACACCCGCAAATGTACCCTATTTTTATAGTAAAAATATTTTACGGATACTTTTCAGCGAATTTTAGTTTTATTTTGGAATTTAATTTTTCGAGTCGAATTTAGAATTTCCGAGTTCGTATTTGGATGTTTCGCGAGATTTCAGGTAAATCCCGTCTTAAGTCGTATTTGACTTTCGTTGACTTTTTCCCTCATATACTCCCTCCTAAACCCTAACTCCCTCACACAAACACAACACAACTCAAACTTTCCTTCTTCTCTAAGAAACCCAAAACCCTTGCCTCCATTTTTGATCCAAGCTTAGAATCGTCATATCTCATTCGTTTCTCGCTCAAATTCACGTAAGTTAGTCTTATTCTTCCCCTCTTAACTTCCTCTATCCGTATTGTTAATAAAATTACCGTCTTTCTCGCTTTTTAAATTATCCGTCTTTCTCAAGGTGAATGATATTCATCTTTTGTTATCTAATTGTAGGTGGAGACTTTCTAGAAATCGATTAAAGACGCGAAAAGGTAACGGTGAAGGGTGACTCGATATCATTTACGTGTTTTACATGCTTCTATGTTAGAATTCGTATTTAGAATACGATTAGAAAGCTTAGGATTCATGTTATTGATGATGATTGTTGTTAGTTGATGATTGTTGATGATGATACTTGTTGTTTGTTGAGAATTGATATGAGAATTGATATGAGAAGTAATGATTTATGATAATAGTTGATGATGGTTGAGTTTAGAACAAATTGGAGTGGTCTTGACCCAAGTCACAGTCGTGAGACTCAAGTCACGGGCGTGAAATAGTGGCTGATCTTTTACCCTTGCATAACAGACAGTTTCACGGTCGTGAAATACAAGTCACGGTCGTGACTTGTGCAGTTTCACTGCACTGACCCCTTTTCGTAAAATGATCATATCTCCTTCGTTACTTGCTTGTTTTGGGCTTGTGACATCCCGTTGGAACCGTAAGAGGATAAGCTATCACCTCCATTTAGAATTTATGCTTTTGCATGTCCAGAACGCTAGTTATGACCGTTGAAGTGGGCCCTTGTTTTCGTTGGTTTCCAAACAACGTTGTTTTGGAGAGGTATCTATGTTTCTTATTTATTATGCTTCATAAACTTGTTCTAATGCTTATGTATCATGTATTGAGTTATTTTTATCATAGTTAAGTTTATATAATTCCCTATTCACATGTTTTGTGACGGTTTTTGGTATGTCCTACTTTGAGTCGGTTTTTACAAATGATACGGTTTGAGCACTATTTTGTTATGTGCTTTGTATATATTTTGTTATCATGATTTGTGAACTTTATGTTCGAGTCGCTCTATGTACGTGTAATGTCGTGTTATTTTGAGTTATCTTTGAGAAAACCTCAAATTTCCATATTGTATTTCTAATTTAACTTTTCAAAGAAGTCTAAAGATGAATTGTGTACTCTCTTTTTGGAGAAAATTGATTTCTTTTGCATTTATATTTCGACTTTGCGTTTAGTTGGATGTTGGACTTATTATTGGAGACGTCTGGTAACTATTCCTGCACTTACTAACGTTGTTTTGAATTTCGATTTCACTATTTCGACATTGCTTTGATTTGGATAACTAGAGTACTCGTTCGCGACGGGCACTCATGCGATCCGTAAATAAAGTTTCGCACTTATGAAAGATTTCCTTAAACTGTTTTCGAGATGAACCTCATTTCATAAATATTTCCCCTTATAAAAGTTTTCGTATTAATTTTGAAACCCGATTCTTATCCTTGATACTTTTGTTTTCTACTCTCAAGTTTCGATGACGAAACTTTTTAAAAGGTGGGGTGATTGTAACACCCGCAAATGTACCCTATTTTTATAGTAAAAATATTTTACAAATACTTTTCAGCGAATTTTAGTTTTATTTTGGAATTTAATTTTTCGAGTCGAATTTAGAATTTCCGAGTTCGTATTTGGATGTTTCGCGAGATTTCAGGTAAATCCCGTCTTAAGTCGTATTTGACTTTCGTTGACTTTTTCCCTCATATACTCCCTTCTAAACCCTAAGTCCCTCACACAAACACAACACAACTCAAACTTTCCTTCTTCTCTAAGAAACCCAAAACCCTTGCCTCCATTTTTGATCCAAGCTTAGAATCGTCATATCTCATTCGTTTCTCGCTCAAATTCACGTAAGTTCGTCTTATTCCTTTCCTCTCATCTTCCTCTATCCGTATTGGTAATAAAATTACCGCCTTTCTCGCTTTACAAATTATCCGTCTTTCTCAAGGTGAATTATATTTATCTTTTGTTATCTAATTGTAGGTGGAGACTTTCTAGAAATCGATTAAAGACGCGAAAAGGTAACGGTGAAGGGTTACTCGATATCATTTACGTGTTTTACATGCTTCTATGTTAGAATTCGTATTTAGAATACGATTAAAAAGCTTAGGATTCATGTTAGTGATGATGATTGTTGTTAGTTGATGATTGTTGATGATGATACTTGTTGTTTGTTGAGAATTGATATGAGAAGTGATAATTAAAGATAATAGTTGATGATGGTTGAGTTTAGAACAAATTGGAGTGGTCTTGACCCAAGTCACGGTCGTGAGACTCAAGTCACAGGCGTGAAATAGTGGCTGATCTTTTACCCTTGCGTAACAGACAGTTTCACGGGCGTGAAATACAAGTCACGGTCGTGACTTGTGCAGTTTCACTGCACTGACCTCTTTTCGTAAAATGATCATATCTTCTTCTTTACTTGCTTGTTTTGGGCTTGTGACATCCCGTTGGAACCTTAAGAGAATAAGCTATGACCTCTATTTGGAATTTCTGCATTTGCATGTCTAGAACTCTAGTTATGACCGTTGAAGTGGACCCTTGTTTTCGTTGGTTTCCAACAATGTTGTTTTGGAGAGGTATCTATGTTTTTTATTTATTATGCTTCATAAATTTGTTCTAATGCTTATGTATCATGTATTGAGTTAATTTTATCATAGTTAAGTTTATATAATTCCCTATTCACATGTTTTGTGACGGTTTTTGGTATGTCCTACTTTGAGTTGGTTTTTACAAATGATACGGTTTGAGCACTATTTTGTTATGTGCTTTGTACTCTCATTCCCTTGGCTACCTCCACGTTCGTAAGGCTGGAATGTCGGAACGGGGAGGTATCCTACTGCTTAATTGCATGTGTTAGTGGGCATACGACGACGTTGTTGGGAGGCGAACGCTTTGCGTTGATCGACCCGGCCGTCAAATGGTGTGTACTTGCGAGGTGGTGTTATTTGCATGTAGCGTACCGCTTGTTATGTGGCTCGAGCTCTTTTCCGCCTCTTTCGTGAATTATTCTACCGAATTTGGGGTACTCGGTGTCAATGATTGACCGAGTCTTGGATGCGAAATGTCATCGCTTGTTGAAACGGAAAATGCGATTCTGGGAGTCTGGCCAGATTTAGATTAGGAACCGTATTATTATCGTCGTTTTTACTTGGAGGAAATTAGTCTACATATACGAAATGGATTGAATCGTATATGCGTTCAGGGAATGTTTTTCTCCCGTGGATGCCTGTTAATCATACTTGCCATGTACACGGTGCTAGTGCGTTTCATTTACCATGAGAGAGGTCGTCATTGTATTGTTATGTGTGGATGCGTGATTACATGATTGATTATTCATGGTCATGCATGACTTGGCATGGTTTGTTTGTCGAGTCTCAATCTTATCAAACTTATACCGCTAAACGGTGAGATGTCTTCCCCGAGTCTTTGTATAACAGGATGGATTGGATTTGTATTCCATATGCTCTTATAATTATATAGTGAATTGCCTATCTATTCCTTATCGTATTTCACATGTATATCTATATATGCATGCTTCTACTTTTGTATTTCCTTCTATGTACGTTTAATGTGATATGGCTGGGAGAACCCGGAGTTACTCCCCACTGATTGTGGCGTTCATGTTTTTCATGGATGAACAGGTTGCTTAATTGGATGGCTTTTTGCTTGTGGTATTTTGGGTTCGGGTGTGAGCTAGCGGGCGTTGTCCCTGGAAGATTCACCTCTAGTCGTTAATTAGCTAGTTTGCTAATCACTTTGACATTTTTAACCTTTTGAGAGACTACGTCTCTTATCTTATTGTTGTATTTCGTACTTTAGTTTGTATTATTTGACACTCCTCGTATATTTCCTCTTGCATGTATAAAAGTTTTAAAAACTTCATATTTCCGCTATATAATTCACATGCTTGTATGTTTTATATTTCCGCATTCGCGAGGGTTGTCACACATCATCTTAACTTTAATACATTTTAAGTGAACGAATGTCTAGCAACTCGAGAATGATTTAAACTAAGGTGATGGCCCTAAACGCAAGTGACATCTTTATGTCCATGATTAAATATTCAAACTATATGAATCATTTTTCATGCATTTTAGGTGGTTTGGTTTAGGCGGAATATGATGCAATTATCTATCATGTGAAAGAGAACGAAAGCGAGAAAATACGTAAACTATTACAACGGTCCTAGTGTGGCCTATCTACCAAAATGAACAGTAAATACAATTTTGGAATCCATCCTTATGGACCCGAGAAGCTTGACTTGATGTTCCATCTTGGTCCATGTAGCGGGAGTGAGCATCCGATCTCCGTCTCTAGTCTTCTTAAAATTACATTTCAAAATTACAAAAGTAAACCTATTTACATTCTAATTCCCAAAACATAATTAAAAGAAAAAAAATACGAGATCTCAAAAATACATCCAAACCATGTTTCCATCATTACGAAAACATGATTAACTAAGGCCACACTAGATATTACATTTTAAACCAATTGCAAAAATACGTAAATAAAATCATTCATTCATTCAAACAACATAAATAAAATGCATTAACTAAATAAATTATTCATTCAAGACATAATTCCGTAATTATGTAGAGTAATGTATCCAAACCACCTTTTAAACTGATTAAATTATGTGATTATTCCATAATAAGTCACAAAATTCGTATCAAACAAATCCAACTTTAACATTATTTTAAACCGCTTTAAAATAATTAGGTATCATATAATTGTGAACCAATTCACAACAAACGAAAAAAAAATATATTATTTTTCGGTACGGGTACTGTTCACAGCCAAGAAAAACAAACAAAATTTTTTTTTTTTTGAAAACAGCAGCAGCAGCCGCACAAAACAGCAGCAAAAAATTATTTTTTTTCGTTCGTTTTTTTTTTCGGTTCAAATAACACAAAAAAAAAAACTTTGATGAATAGAAATCGTTTATGGTTGCTATTAGAACAAGATTAGCATATTAATTAATTAAACAAGATCAATCGTATATGCTAAAAACTATATAGCAAAAAAAACAAACTTTTAATCTCATCAACAAAACGAATCCATTTACGTTTTAATTTAATCTTTATTAAATCAAACATCTGCAAATTTTTCATATGATTATTCTAACCGATTAAAATACCAATATGAAAAATCAAATGGAACAAGAACAACCATAATCGAAGGCGGAAAAAAATTGAAACCACACGGCACACACGAAAGAAAAAAAACAGTCCGTGTAAAAAAATTTCCGACGCAAAACAAGATTCAAAATCCATAATATGAAATTCATAAAATCTACTTTTGTAGCCTTATGCTCTGATACCACTTGTGGGAAAATATCCGTATATTTCTCCTCTAAATTTCAGGATTATAACAAAATTATAAGATACGAAATAACGAGTCATATATGAAAATAACGATATGAATAAGAGATAAAAATCAACCTTTGGTCCTTGCAAATTGGCCTAAGAACAGTATCAAAGGTATGATATCTCCTACTAGTTGCACCCAAGATGCTCCTTGATATGCCTTAATCGTGCTAGAACGATTATACAAAAATTACCGCTAATTTTATGTGAGGTTTGATGATAGATCTAGAGAGAAAAATCACCCTAGTGTATGTGTTTGTGCCGTCACTCTTTTTTTAAAACAATAGGTATTTTTCTTTTTATCCTCTCCTAATCATACTAGCTAGGTTTTCCTAAAATAAGAAATTGCAATTAGGATTCTTTCCAAACCGATTTGGACCGAGTATATATATCCATTTATTGCTTCATATTTTTCGGTCACACCTAGTAAATAACATCCATTGTATTATTATAATTATCGTCACTAATATCGTCATCTTATTAATAAGTCCACTCAATCTTTTGCAGTCGATTTATTAATACATGTCTGACAATATTTACAGTAATTATTATGAGTAATACATTTGCTTAATTAAATATAACGGTTTATATTTAATCACGAATTAACTGATTAGTTCGTTTAAGCTAACATTATTTACATTAATTAAATATAACAGTTTATATTCAATTTACGAATTAACAGTTTAATCCGTCTATCATCATCATTTTTTGACTAACCTTTTAGTCAAATACATCGACTAACCTTTTAGTCGTATAAGGCATCAATATGACTATATTATTCATATAATCACATCTCTCAGACACATCCTATAGGTGTGACTTATAGGGACCAGTTGATCACCGCCATAATAAAATGACAATAACGTCAAACTTCTAGCGAGCCAACCGTTATTGATAAACGGTAATCAACTGATTATTATACAAAGTATACCCTGTGAACCTACAGAGATTTATTTATGTTATTGCACTAACTGTGGAGGACACTGGCTCCAACACAATTTCTGGGTTTACCCACAATAACCCCCCAAAAATCGATTTCTGGGTTCATAACCTGGGTTCACCCATATCCGACCTTTATTGCTACCAATCTCAACAACAACGAACAAGGTATCACTTGAGTTTGTTGATAATTAAAATCGATCGAAGATGATGGTTGATTTTTTTGGCAAATTACTCTAGAAGTTGAAGTCAATAAAACGGGAAGAACATCGAATCACTATAGAAGTTGCTATGGAGATGGTGACTAATTATTATGGAGATTGAGATGGTGGTTGATCACTAATGGAGGTCAATAAGAGGGAGATGACTTATTATTATAGGTTTAATGATTAATTTTTTTTTAATGTAACCTGATCAATAGGTTGTCAGTTACTCGGTTCATTATTGTGAGAAAAATGAGGAAATAATCAAGATTTTTCTCAGTTAATCGTTGGTATGGATTAAAATGGGAAGGAGAGGCATTGGTTGGATTATTCCCGTTAAATAACCCTATTATTTATACATTTGTTTGAATAAATACTTCTAAGATAAAAAAATCACAAGATCCTAATTTAATTTAACAAATTAACAATCACTAAAAAGTCGGCATCACAACAAAATCATAATCATCACCAAATTTGTAATGTACAAAGCATACAAAAATACGATTGAATAACAATAAGGAGCTTAAACCTCATAAATAAATAAGGAAGCTTAAACATCATAAATTAAAATACATGGAAACTTTCAAACAAAACAAGCTTTCAAAAACAAAACTCCGCAAACGAATTGAAACAATTGTATTACAGTAAGATCTAGAGCTTCGATTAAATAGAATACATCAAGTTAATAAAAATAAATCACAAAAAACGAAACTAAGATCGTTCTACGCCAAAAACAAAAGGAAGACAAAACTACATGTGAAGTTGTAATTTCATAAACACCAATGGTTGGGCATTTTTGTATGTGGGCTTTTAATAATTGATAATTTTATATAAGCTATGTGCTTTGTAAAGGATGAAATTAAGGTTAGGTGATGAGACAATTTTGAGTAAGAGTTTGATACATTGGAGTACAAAGATTCAAATGACGGCTGTGTAAAAATGAAGTGGAAAAGAATAGGGTAAAACTTATAAGTGATAATAACAAGGGGATTTCATAAGAGGTGTTAAGGTTTGGTGTTTTATACGGGTTGGGTCGAGTGTATTTGGGCCAGGTTATTAGCAAGAACAAACTAAGAGTTTAATCATAATTTGGGTAGGATATATTTGGGCTATGTACATTAAAATGGAGTAAAATGGAGTAAACTATAATCATAGTCAACAGTAAAATATCGAAAGTTGATAGGCAACTTTCTACTAATTTTCATAAAATGGAGTAAACTATTATTAAAGTAGACCTAGAAACCGTTTAACCAGGTCAGATTTAGATCGGGTCAATTTGAATGTGTTACATTTTCAAATTAGTTTGGGTCAGGTCAACTTATTTTGGATTTCAGGTTTGTTGGTCGGGTTATTTTCGAGCCAAAAGGGTCGAGTTATTTCATGTCAAATGATGTATTGCGTAATTGATCATACCATGTACATAGTTTAGTTTTGATAATTACTTCTATATTCTTTATAATATTCTTTATTATACCATGTATAACGTAAATAATATTGATGATTACTTCTTTATCATAAAATGTAGAACGTAAATAATATTATGCATGTGTGATTTCATATATTAGTCAATTTAAGTCATTTTACGTAAGTTAGAGTTATATTTTGTCAGGTTATTTTTGAGTTGGATGGTTTTCAGATGATATCATTTTGGGTCGGGTTAGCAGTTAGATTGAGTCAATTCAACTTTCGGGTCACATTGAAGTTATGTAGAAGTTCAACCTTAACGGGCCGGGTTAATTGAGTTGGTTAGTTTTGCCATATATAAATCAAAAGTATATATACATTTAAAAAAAAATTAACAGATTTGAATATATAAGATCTGTGTCTTCACTTGGATAGATATATATCTAGGTAGAGTAAATGTGTACAATGAAAATCGATTCAATGAAAATATATATCTACTGAAATAAAAATTAATTCACAACTCGGGTTTAAATAATTCCACGAGAGAATTTTATATTTATTTAGCTTTTGGTTTTATTTGATAACCTGATTTCATTTTTCACATTATCTATTAACGACAAATAAGTTAGTGTAATACACTACAAGTGTGCACTTTTATTTGTCTTTTTTAAACGTAATTGCTCTTTCAAGTACACATTTTACTTTATCATGGACATTTTTTCATAAAAGTTCCATAAGATACCCTTTCTTTTTTCTCCTCCTCTCCCAGCATAATACAATTCCACCACCACGCACCACCGTGACTTCTCCCCTAATCAGCCTCTCACCCAACTACCCACCCAGATCTGCCGAAAACAACCGTTCTACATCGGAAACCACCCCTCACTACTCTTAGCCACCCGTCCCCACGTTAAAGTTGCATGCCACCGCTCCTCGCTACCACCCGTCCCCTCACTACTTGAAGCCAACCGTCCTCACTTCTTGAAGACGCACGAAGATGGGGTGCGAAAGATGGTAGCGTCGCCCGCCACCGCTCTCATATTTCTCAATTGACCATTGAATATAATATATTTTGAATAAAGTTATCCACTGAAAAAACGCAATTAAAGTTCACTGGCCGAAAATGACTGATATCACAAATTAATCAAATTAATGTAGTTGCTATGGTCCTAATTCCTCTAAACTCTTTTTGTCTAACATTGAATAATTAGAAAAGAAGAAGGGGAAATTTTGGGAATTTATACGAGAATAACATTTGGGTTTGCAGCTAGATTTATGAAGGTGGTTGTGTCAGGGGCGTCTCCGACGACGGCTTTAGAGTAGTTGCCAAGGTGGGTTGTAAGTTTCTTTTTTTTTCTGTTTAATTGGAATTAGTAGGGATGGAGGGGTGGAAAGAAAGGATGAATGAAAGTATGTGATGATCACTATTTATACACATATTTTATGCTTCCCTTAGATACATAAGACTCGATTTAGTGTCTTTTCTTGCTTGTTTCTATGCTATTTTAGCTAGAATATCGATTCTGCCGCCTCATTATGTTGTAATGCAGATTGGATGCATTTGGAGCTTTTTGAGTTGATATAGAGCATAGCGCGCGAAGCCAGATCGTAGAATGTTAGGCACGGGAATCGAGAGCGGTGGAGAAGAAATGAAGAAAAACGAAGAAACGGGCCATTTTGAAGGATGCTCGATCGAGCAAGGTGACTCTGCTCGATCGGGTCGTGCTGATGTCATGCTCGATCGAGCAGATTCACCTTTGCTCGATCGAGCAGCCTAGTATCTGACGACTTTCGGCTTTCCTAAATTAGTTTAACCTAGTTAATTAGATTGTTATTATAAAAGGAAAACTCGTCTTTCACAATTAGGGACGCTTTAATATTAGAAACTCAAGTTTTGTTTGCTTTGCTACTGGATTTTATCATCAAGACTATTATTTTTAGTTCAAGCTTGTAATCGGTATTCTTTAATCTTCCTTAGTTATTCAATTAGTTACCTTCTAGTTCTTTAATTATTCTTTGTTACTCCTTTCTTGTTAATCATGTTTACTTTATTTATTATCGTTGTTATTAATATCGTTATGAGTAGCTAAATTCTTATCTATGGTTGAAAGTGGATCTAGGATTGTTAGAATGGATAGACTAATTAATTGAATTGCAATAGCATGGTTATCGTTTGATTATCGTTTTAAATCTAGTTGCTTAATTACTGGCCAGGATTAATTAATTAGTCTCGCAAATTAAGATTAACACCGATCGGGTTAAGACTAAGAGAGGCTACGGTAATTGAATAGAACTCGTTTAATGATAGCGATCGCATGTTAGATTGTAGATCTAAAGGGCATAATTGAATCGACCGATCTTGTGACCTTAGATAACTTTATTGCATGATAGTTGATTACACCGTTACCCTTGAATAATAATCCTAGTGAACCTGAGACCCTAGACTTTCAATCTTATTGATTTCATCCTTTTTATTGTTATTGTTTGCTTTTAGTTTAGAAACACAAATTTTAAACCCACGAAAGTGTTACTATAAGAGACGAACTTAGTTTAACATATTAGAATACTACCGCCTCCCTGTGGATTTGATACCTTACTTACCGCTGACTATTAGTTAATAGTGAATTAGGATTACTTTGATTAATGTGACGCGGCTTTACCCTTATCAGTATGAGAGGGGTAAAAGAGTCAAGTGTGTCCATGATTAAGTAATAAAATACGTCCATAAAATACCTAAGTTCCTTGAGACCGTTCTTATCCTTTTCTTTAGTGTTCGTTTATGCCCAGGTGTTTCAGGTCCGATCTCGTACCCTACGATTCCGAACTAGAGAGGACTCTCTGAGTTAGATGAAACTTTTGGAAGGAAATTCAAGAAGCGGAAGACTTGAGTACGCTTGACACAGTTTACGCCGAATTTTTCGCAGAAAACCCATCCTTAGAAGAGGATAAACATATTTCTGCCGCCACTACAACCATGCCTACTTTAGCCAGCCATTGGGAGCCTACCATTGCATCTATTCCCAAGGGATTAAAACTCCCTACTACGGGTAATGGAACTTTTGAGATTCGTCCATATTATATCTCTTTGGTGGAGCGAAACAAGTTTGGAGGAAGCCCCACTGAGGATCCTGCGAAGCATATGGAAAAATTCACCAACTATTGTTGCTCTATTCCTTTAACGAGTGGGGTAACGCAAGATTAAATCAAGTTGGTGTTATTCCCCTTTTTGCTGCGAGACAGGGCAGAATATTGGTTGGGTGAGTTAGATGTGGATGCACTTGGCATCACTGATTGGAATTATTGTGGGAATATATCCGTATACATCCCTTTAATCTAACATGATTATAATGAAATTACGATTTATATGATTAACGGGTCATAAACAAAATTGCATAATAAACAAAGGGATTAGGAATAACCTTTAGTCCTCGTAAATTCAGCCTAAGAACAAATATCAAATCAGATATCCTCCTAATCGTCTCACCCAAGATTGATCGAAAAATGCCCTTGTATTTGCTAGAAAATTAGAGAGAAAAAGAGTATGTATCTTTTTGTGTGTTGTGAATTAATGATGAATGAATTAGAGAGTTAGAATCAGTAAAACTTTACCCATCTCCTTGCTCTCACACGGCACCAACTAGGAGCAAAATAAGGGATATTTTTCTCTTATTTTGTTACCCTAATTAACCGAAATTCCAAAGTGAATTTGGACTCTTTTTCGGTTATATTAGCTTCCATTTAATATAATGTTATACATATTATATTTGTCTAATATGTTGTCATACATTAATAAGGTCCATTACAACATTTTGCAGTGGATATATTAACATAACAATTATTATGACAATCGTATAATATATACTTCAATTATAAATATCGGTATATTTATAATCCTGCTAATTAAATATAACGGTTTATGTTTAATTACGAATTAACATTTTAATTCTTTTAAGCTCACATTATATACTACAACTAAATATAACATTTTATATTTAATTACGAATTACAGTTAATTCGTCTTAGCTAACATTATTTAATCGTTATTAAATAATTTTATCATCATCACATTGACTAACCTTTTAGTCAAAAACACCGACTAACCTTTTAGTCATTTAATAAGGCATCAATATGATTATTTTCTCCAATAATCACATCTCTCAATCACATCCTTTAGGTGTGACTTTTAGGGACCAGTTGATCACCGCCATCTGTATGACAATAACGTCAAACTTATCTAGCAAGCCAACTGTTATCGATAAACGTTAATCAACTGATTACAATACAAAGTATACCATGTGAACCTATAGAGATTTATTTATGTTATTGCACTAACTGTGGAGGACACTGGCTCCAACAATCTCCCACTTGTCCGTACAAGTGTATGTGCGATAACCGATTCTCATATCCATATTAAATTTCTCCCACTCAATGTAAACCAATTTGCAAAGTCCGTATTCACAAAGATCGTAGTTTACAAGTGATCAGTATCAAGAGTGGTTTCCCCGACTAGAGAGTAACTTAATTGATAAACGAATCTTTATTCGAGCATGGCCATGCATTTCAGTTACAGCTCCTCGAGTGGCCCTGAGAAATATCATATCCTGATAAAGGTTAGATATTTTCTTCAACTCGAATCTTGCAGATACAAGCGCAGTATGAAATGACCCAGTGAACATCTACTTAGCCTCCTCTTACGGTCGACCATGAGAAAGAAACCAAAGTCACCCAAAAACTGCCTTTATCTCAAGAGACAGTCGATAGTCAAAAGAATCGACTCTAGGAACACTATGGATGTCCTATCCACGACCTGACACCTAATGTTCTGAAACATTTAGGACTCCATAACGTCGTCACAAAATGTCCTGCGCAGTATCATTATAACCCGCATCTGTGATCGATCAGTCAACAGTTTGACTTATGGCTCGTTGAACCCATCATCAATCGACTTCACAGAATAATTGCCAGAGTTATCAGCTCACGTAGGCAATTACGGACCCAAAACAAATATAATGTAATTCAGTTCACTTTGTGGTGTTCAATGTTGTCTGTACAACCCACATGAAAAACAAAATATAAAACATAACGATGATTTTATTAATAGTTTTATGAAAAGATACAGGTGTCTAATCCATATAAAACAACTAATACAACTCAGGAACACGATTAATTCCCATGGAAATAACGTGCCCTTCATGCTTATCATATCTTAACGGTTTAGTGAGAGGATCTGCAACGTTATCATCCGTAGCAATCTTGTCTATCACTATCTCCCTTTGCTCCACGTAATCTCGGATCATGTGAGCCTTCCGTGGACATGCCTAGACTTGTGCTGGACTTAGCTCCTTAGCCTGGAAGATTGGCACCACTATATCACAATAGAGGTGGATGGGTCATCCGAACTAGGAACTACAGTTAGTCCCTGTAAGAACTGACGCATCCATATAGCTTCCTTCGCAGCCTCTGAAGCGGCATAGTACTCGGACTCAGTCGTAGAATTTCCTATAACATTTTGTTTGGAGCTTTTCCAGCTGACCTCAGCGCCATTAAGAGTAAACACGAATCCAGACTGAGATTTTGGGTCATCTCGATCCGTTTGGAAGCTAGCATCTGCGTAACCGGTTGCGCATAGCTCAGTGTCACCTCCATAAGTCAATACCCAATCCTTAGTCCTCCGTAGGTACTTAAGGATATTCTTAAAAGCTATCCAGTGTGTTTCACCTGGATTGCCTTGGTAACGACTCGTCATACTCAATGCATATGCCACGTCTGTACGTATGCATATTATGGCATACATGATCGATCCTATAGCTGATGCATAAGGAATCCGACTCATGCGCTCGACCTCTTCTGATGTCTTTGGTGCCTGAGCTTTACTCAAATGCATCCCAGAGACCATTGGAAGGTTCCCCTCTTGGAGTTGGTCATGCTGAACCTCTCAAGAATCTTATCTATATAAGACTCCTGACTGAGGGATAACATCCGTCGTGGTCTATCTCTGTAGATACGGATCCCCAAAATTCTTTGTGCTTTACCCAGATCTTTCATCTGGAAATGGTTCTTTAACCAAACTTTTACCGAAGTTAAGGGAGGTATGTCATTCCCAATCAAGAGTATGTCATCAACATACAATATTAAGAAGACAATCTTGCTCCCACTCGACTTGATATATAAGCATGGTTCCTCGACCGATCGAGTAAATCCATTCTCTTTTATCACCTGGTCGAAACGATGATTCCAACTCCGATAAGCCTGCTTAAGTCCATAGATGGAACGCTTAAGCTTGCATACCTTCTTAGGATTTTTAGGATCAATGAAACCTTCGGGTTGTACCATGTACAACTCCTCCTCCCAATAATCGTTTAAGAAGGCGGTTTTCACATCCATCTGCCAAATTTCATAGTCATGCAAAGCGGAATCGCGAAGATTATCCGAATGGAACGCAGCATAACTACGGGTGCAAAAATTTCATCATAGTGCAATCCTTGCACTTGAGTGAAACCCTTTGCCACTAGTCGTGCCTTGTATGTATCTGGTTGTCCTTCTACAGAATGCTTTATTTTATAAAGCCATTTGCACTGAAGAGGCCGAACCTTATCAGGTAAGTCAACCAGATCCCATACGTTATTCTCATACATAGAGTCCATCTCGGATTGCATGGCTTCAAGCCATAGCTAAGAGTCAGAACAGGTCATGGCACCTTTATAGGTAGCGGGTTCGTTACTCTCTAGGATTAAAACGTCATCTCTCCCATTCTCATCGACCATACCAATGTATCTGTCTGGAGGAATGGAGACTCTACCCGACCTTCTAGGTTCCTCAGGAATATTTACCGCAACCGATGATGAAGGAACAGTTTCCTCCATTGGTTGCTCAGTTGTTGGTTCTTGAACCTCCGACAGATCGAAGGTTCTATCACTCGTCTTGTTCTCGAGAAATTGTTTCTCTAGAAACTTCGCACTAGCCGCAACAAAAGCACGTTGTTCGGTAGGCGAAAAAAGTAATGACCAAACATCCCTTTTGGATAACCAATAAAGTATGTCTTGACCGATCGTGGGCCGAGCTTATCGTCAGGTCTCCATTTGACATAAGCCTCGCAGCCCCAAACCCGAATAAAGGACAAGTTAGGGACCGTTCCCTTCCATAATTCATATGGAGTCTTGTCTACAGCTTTAGACGGACTTCGGTTAAGTATTAGAGCAGCTGACAATAGAGCATACCCCCATAATGAGTCAGGCACAACCGTGTGACTCATCATGGATCGAACCATATCAAGCAATGTTCGATTTCTCCGTTCGGACACACCATTCAATTGTGGTGTTCCACGTGGAGTTAACTGTAGTACTACACCACAGTCTTTAAGGTGTTGATCAAACTCATTCGAGAGATATTCGCCACCACGATCTGAACGTAGTGCTTTAATCTTTCTATCCAGCTGGTTTTCAACCTTATTCTGGAATTCCTTGAACTTGTCAAAGGACTCACTTTTATGCTTCATTAAGTAGACATAACCATATCTATTAAAATTGTCCGTGAAAGTGATAAAATACCTATAGCCATCTCTAGAAATGATTGACATAGGTCCACACACATCAGTATGTATGTGTCCTAATAGGTCAGCAGCGCGCATTCCAACACCTTTGAAGGAAATTCGAGTCATTTTGCCTATGAGACATGATTCACACGTGCCAAAAGATTCATAGTCAAATGGGGAGATAGTCCCATTATCAATGAGCTTTTTCACGCGTTTTTCATTTATGTGTCCCATACGGCAATGCCATAGATAGATTTGATCTTTGTCACCAACCTTTGCTTTCTTATTACTCACATGCATTATATCTGTGGTTTGATCTAAAACATATATTCCATTCATGGAAACAGCTTTACCATAACTCATATCGTTTAAAGAGAAAATACAGCTATTATCCTTTATTAAAAACGAAAAACCGTCCTTATCAAGTACGGAAACAGAAATAATGTTTTTCGACAAACTGGGTACATAGTAACAATTATTCAGCAATAACTCAAAACCACTAGGGAGTTCGATTACATATGTTCCCACTGAAACGGCAGCAGCTCTGATACCACTTGTGGGAATATATCCGTATACATCCCTTTAATCTAACAGGATTATAATGAAATTACGATTTATATGATTAACGGGTCATAAACAAAATTGCATAATAAACAAAGGGATTAGGAATAACCTTTAGTCCTCGTAAATTCGGCCTAAGAACAGATATCAAATCAGATATCCTCCTAATCGTCTCACCCAAGATTGATCGAGAAATGCCCTTGTATTTGCTAGAAAATTAGAGAGAAAAAGAGTATGTATCTTTTTGTGTGTTGTGAATTAATGATGAATGAATTAGAGAGTTAGAATCAGTAAAACTCTACCCATCTCCTTGCTCTCACACGGCACCAACTAGGAGCAAAATAAGGGATATTTTTCTCTTATTTTGTTACCCTAATTAACCGAAATTCCAAAGTGAATTTGGACTCTTTTTCGGTTATATTAGCTTCCATTTAATATAATGTTATACATATTATATTTGTCTAATATGTTGTCATACATTAATAAGGTCCATTACAACATTTTGCAGTGGATATATTAACATAACAATTATTATGACAATCGTATAATATATACTTCAATTATAAATATCGGTATATTTATAATCCTGCTAATTAAATATAACGGTTTATGTTTAATTACGAATTAACATTTTAATTCGTGTAAGTTCACATTATATACTACAATTAAATATAACATTTTATATTTAATTACGAATTAGATTTAATTCGTCTTAGCTAACATTATTTAATCAGTATTAAGTAATTATATCATCATCACATTGACTAACTTTTTAGTCAAAAACACCGACTAACCTTTTAGTCATTTACTAAGGCATCAATATGATTATTTTCTCAAATAATCACATCTCTCAATCACATCCTTTAGGTGTGACTTTTAGGGACCAGTTGATCACCGCCATCTGTATGACAATAACGTCATACTTATCTAGCAAGCCAACCGTTATCGATAAACGTTAATCAACTGATTACAATACAAAGTATACCCTGTGAACCTATAGAGATTGATTTATGTTATTGCACTAACTGTGGAGGACACTGGCTCCAACAATTATCTGGCACTTGCATTCTATAAAAGATACTTCCTGCCACAGAAAACCAATGCCATCCGAAGTCAAATCACAAGTTTCAAACAAAGTCCCACTTAGAACTTTAATGAGGCATGGGTTCGCTTCAAGAAGCTTGTCAAATCCGTTCCACATCATGGTTTTGATACTTGGTTCCTATGCAACCAGTTTTACAACGGGTTATATGATGATCAGAGAGCATTGCTAGATTCTGCTGCCAATGGAAGATTCCAAAATAACACTACCGATGCTAATGCTTGGAAGTTGATTGATGAAATAGATACTCACACGGCTGAGTATGGAAATCCCAGGGGTAATGCGAGGTGCGGAGGTTCGGACAATGCCGTTGCAGCTCAGTTGGAGGCATTAACTGATAAAATTGCAGAATTACAAACTTCAAAATCTTTGAAAAATAAACAAACGGCCCATGTCATGGTTCAATAAGAGCCAACCTGTGAAAGATGTGGTACCATGGGGCATACTGCGGTAGAATGTATGAGTACGGTTGAACAGGTATTTGCTTTTCAATCCTTTAAGCAAGGTACACCGTACTCTAACTTTTATAATGAAAGGACGAGAGAGCATCCAAATTTCTCCTACCGAAGTCAGAATGTTCTTAATCCTACCCCGCCGCCACCTCAGCAACAGGGTTCCTCTTATGTGATTCCTCAAAATCGCAATTCTCAAGGCAATTATAACTGTCCAAATCAAGGAGGCCAAAACTTTCAACAAGCTCCACCTCCACCACCTCCAAGTAATGATATGGCAGAATTGAAAGCCATATTGCAGCAAAGTCTCATGAAACAACAAAAGCAAGATGCTCAGATCTCTCAATTGCTCGCACATAACAAGATAGTGGATACTCAAATTGCCCAATTGGCAATTCAAAATCCACACAAACAACCGGGCAATCTTCCTCCTCAGGGACACCCTCCGCATGAACAAGCCAATGCTGTTACTTTGAGGAGTGGGACCCATTACAAAGGTCCGAAAATAAATGGGAGTGAAAACGATGAAAGTTTGGAAGTTGCTCGTCAAAATTCGGAAAACAACGAAAAAAAGCCTGAAAAAGAGGATGCTCGATCGAGCAACCTACCTTCCTCGATCGAGCAAACCTGAAAAAATCTAAAAAATCTGCTCGAGGAGTACATGAAAGTTCCTGTTTAGACAAACTTGATCGAGCAAGTCATTTGCTCGACCGAGCAACCCCTAATCAGACCGACAAGTCCTCTACTTCATCTACAAAAGAAAAAGAAGCCGAACCAATCACAATTACACTTCCTTTTCCTCAGCGCCAACATAAATCCAAGCTCGATAAACAGTTTGGAAGGTTTATGGAAGTGGTCTAGAATTTGCAAGTGAGTGTACCATTTACAGAGTTGATCACTCAAGTGCCGGCTTATGCAAAATTTTTGAAGGACATATTGACAAGGAAGCGGTCTGTTGGACCAATTTTATAGTTTTGATAATGACATGTGCTTACTTGATAAATGTGCTTTACTTGATATATCATATGCGTGTAATTGTGTGCTTTAGTCTTATCATAGCTAACAACAATTACAAGAGAGAAGGAAGACAAAGATATAACAACTTCAGGAATAACTTTGGAAGTTTACATGGAAGTTATAGCTACTCAGTCATAACTTTAAAGAAAAACGCTTCAAGCAAGATCTACCTCAAATAACACAAGACTCAAGATGGAGGGTCTTTGTGATCAAGATGAAGAGATGATCCGTATAATGAAGATCTTTGTGAAGATTAGATAGTATAGGTCGTCATTCGGTAACTATTCCATTCAAGTGATTTTAAGTTCAAAGTTATAGCTTTAGCCTATAACTTTGGATGATAAATGTTGATGCATGATTTTGGAAATAAAATATTTTAAATGTTTTCAAAAGTGAAAGAGTATTTTTATATTTATCAAACGTTTTAATAGAGAATATATTTATGAGATTCTATTGGTTAGTAATACAACTTATGGGTTGTCATGCTACCTAGGGTTTCTAATATATTATATCTCAATTTGTTGTTAACCTAATAAGCCCACCTAGGGTTTGAGCCATCTAGGGTTTCGTGTAAACCAAGGGATTGTGCCACCTAGGGTTGCGTGCCTCCTAGGGTTTCGTGAGACTAGGGATTTTGGCCTCCTTAGGTTGTTTCCCTTGTTTACCTAATCTAGGATTCTATTATATCTTTACAACAATATTTTGAGATATTAAAGATAAATATATTTCTATAAGATAAACCAAATAATATTTTGAGATAAAGATATTTCTAAAAGATAAGCAAATATTATTTTATGATCTTAAAGATAAATATCTTCCTTAAATATTAAGCTAGGATTTTAGATCTACTTTGATTCTACTACTATAAATACTCCTTCACATCTTAATTGTAAAAGACACGAAATACACAAGCAATCACACGGCATAAATACTTACTTGTGTTGATTTTCTAAAATCGTTTTAAAGCAAACATTTGAGCAAAATATTTATTATTTTTAGTGTTTGTTTTTCAAAAGAGTCGTGCATCAATTATTATCAATTGCTTAAGTGAAATACGTTATTGGATAATAGTACATCATTATAAGCTTACAATTCTTTAACGGGAATCTGTGTGAGTTATATTGTACTTTCTTATTAACGTAAGATAGTATAGAGTATTTAGCGATACTCACCTTGAGTTATAATCATAGTGTTGATTATACAAGTGGGTTGATAATTTTTGTAATCCGTAGAAAGGTACTAAGAATTATTAATCGAGAATAGTGGACGTAGGTTTCAACGTGTGAAACTGAACCACTTCAAAAATTTGTGTGCCTCTCTCTACTCTCTTTACTTTTCGTTATTTCGTTACTTACGCTTACTTTGATTAATTAATTAGTTGATTTTAATTCATAAGATCAAATAATTAATTACATATCATATAAATCGAAAAAGTGGGGCTAGTTTTTAATACTCAATTCACCCCCCACCTATTTCGTATTCGATCAATAGACTCTACAATTGGTATCAGAGCCTCGTGCTCTTGATTGCCTTACAGCAAGGAGTCTGATCCATTTATCCATTTATTTTTATTTATTTTCCGCTGCACTTAATTTTATTTTAATGGATTCCAAACATCTGAAGTGTCCCGTATATGATGGGAAAAACTACAGTTTATGGAAAAATATGATGACCCATTTCATAAAGGGTAACGATTAGGAGTGTTGGCTAATCATTAAGAATGGCCCTAATAAGATCATGCTTGGATCTGTTAATGGCACTCGCGTCGAAAAGAAAGAAGATGACTATGTTGAGGCAGATAATAAGAAAGCTGAGAAAAATTTAAAGGCTATCAGTCTGTTGCAAAACAGCATGACTCATACTGAATTTGATCGTTTCTCATCTAGTTCTACTGCTAAGGAAATATGGGATGGTCTAGAGTTAGCCTATGAGGGGACAGCTGTTGTCAAAAAACAACGTATTGCATTACTGATGCGAAAATACGAATTGTTCTCTATGGAACACAATGAATCGCTCGACAGCATGTCCACTCGCTTCTCTAGTATCATTAATGAATTGAAAAATCTTGGAAAAACTTTTGACTCCGAGGAAATTGCCAGGAAGATCCTTAGAAGTCTATCTAAACGATGGAGACCTAAGGTGACGGTAATTGAGGAATGTAAAGACCTATCTAACCTATCTTATCAAGAGCTACTCGGAACTCTAATGGCTCACGAGATTACTCTTGATGAGGATGAGGCAAATGATAGTAATAGCAAGAAAGTGGCCTTACAAGCCGAATCTAGTGAAAGACAAGATTCGGATCTTGAAGATGAAACAGTGTTATTTGCTAGACGTTTTAAGAAAAAATTCTTTAATAAACCACAAGGAAAAACGTTTAACAATAACACCAACAAATCTTATAAGAAGCCAATTGAGTCAAAAAGGTCTCTTTCAAGTCGTGGTTGCTTCAAATGTGGGGAAAATGATCACATGATGAAGGATTGCCCCACATGGAAGAAAATCAAAGACAAAAATCATCGAGACAAAACCAAGAAGGATTTCAAGCAAATCATGATGGCTTACTGCTGGGGAGATCTTGACACAGAGGACGACGAGTCATAGGAAGAAGAAGTCGCTAACTTGTGTCTAAGCAACGTCAGTCTTGACCTAATTTCAGACAGTGACAATGAAAGTGAATCCGAGATGTGTCTTGTTGCCAACTCAGATTCAGAACCAGATTCAGAAGATGATGAAGAGGTTAGTCATCTTGAACTTAAAAAGCAAGTTAAGAATTTATCTAAGAAGTCTTTAATTAAGTATTTTGAAGAAGCCTTAGATCATTGTCATGAACAGAGTCTTGAATTGAAAGATCTTAAAGAATAAATTCTTGACATTGCTGAGGAAAACCAACTTCTAAAGGCCAAAGCTAAAAAGCTCAAGTCTAAAGTTATGGCAACTTCAGCTATAACTTCAGATATGACAAATGTTGAGAAAGAAACTCTTGAGTCTAAAGTTATAGCTAATGAAGCTATAATCTCATAGTTAAAGCGCAACATTAAGCATCTTCAAGCCAAAGTTATAGCTAATGAAGCTATAACTTTAGAATTGAAGAAAGTCAATGAGCTTTTACAATCTGAAGCTAAGGGAAAGGAAGTTTTTATCATTGATCACAAGAAAGAAAACTCTTTTCTTTCTCAGCAATTGAAAGATATAAAGGCTAAATTCTCCCAAGCCAAAGATCAACATAATGAAGAGAAATTTATCTTGAACAAACGATTTAACGATTTTCGTGAAAATTTCAAAAAGAACAATCCCTCCAAAGACTCGAATATAGATCATTCGTCGTGCGAAAAAGAAATTCAGTCTTTGAAGGAATTGCTTCTACATGCACGAAAAGTTCATGATAAGTGGGAGATAGTCAGAAGGTCTTAGACTTCCTTACCGAACAATCTAACAATAACATGAAGATGGGTCTAGGTCATGAATGTTATAGTCTTAGAGACCATGATAAATGCAAATCCATTCCTTCTGACCGTGATTTCAGAAGAAGGAAGTATGTCAATTTTTAAAAATATCCGATTTGCAATTATTGTGGTCACAATGGTCATGTTAAAGATAATTGTGTTAAATATGTCAATGACAACAAAAATCAAACTGATTTTGTTAAAAAACATGACGTGGCTAGTATTAATGAGTCTGAACCTGAATCTCAACGTGATAAAATTAGAAATAATGAGTTCAGATGATTTTATGACATAGCTTTCGATTACACATCTGTACCTTCAAAATCTAAATCATATGTGAATCAGAAGCAGTCATTTAAACCTAATGTGCGTCGTAACAATAACAATCACTATAACAAACCTAGACAACCCTATATTAAGAAGAAAAGAATTGTTAGACAGGTATGGGTTAGGAAGGATCAAATACATAGAGTCACTAACCATAAAGGACCCAACTTAGCGTGGGTACCTAAAAGCTGTATTTGATTCTCTTGCAGATAATAGTGAAAGAAAATAATTGATGGTATCTCGACAGTGGGTGTTCGAGACACATGACCGGAAACAAGAATCTTTTTCATTCACTAGAGCCCTTCAACGGTGGCAAGGTCACCTTTGGAGACAACAAGAAGGGCAAAATAATCGGTGTAGGTAAGATTGGTATATCTCCTTCACATGCTATCAATATTGTCTATCTGGTAAATGGTCTCAAACATAACTTACTAAGTATCTCTCAATTATGTGACAAAGGCAATAAAGTAGTTTTTCATTCAAATGTTTGTCGTATCATAATCGAAGGAACTAGTAATGTTATTCTAGAAGGCTTACGTAAAAGGAACGTGTATATGATTGATTTAAATAAAGTTACTACAAGTTCCTTTACGTGCATGAAAGTTACTGTGGATGATTCATGCTTGTGGCACAAGAGGTTTGCACACATCAGTCCAACGATTTTAAAGAAACTCAAATTGTGGGATTTAGTTGAGGGTTTACCCTCAATCAAATTCGAACAAGAGAAGATGTGTGACTCATGTGCTCGTTGTAAACAAGTTAGATCTTCATTCAAACCAAAACGAGTAGTAAGTACAGAGCGTCCACTTGAGTTGGTACACATGGATTTGTGTGCACCTATCAAAGTCAGAAGCCGCGGTGGATCAAGGTACGTATTCGTCCTAGTCGACGACTACTCAAGGTATGTATGGCCTATCTTTCTATTTACTAAAGATGAAACTTTCGATGAGTTTGTGGTACTAATGAAGCTCGCCCAAAACAAGTATGATAAAAAGTTAGTTTTCATTCGTACGGATCATGGCACCGAATTTGATAATCAAGCTTTTATAGAATATTGTAGGGAGAATGGTGTAGGACATAACTTTTCTGCACCACGAACCCCACAACAAAACGGTGTCGTGGAACGTATGAATAGAACATTAGAGGACATGGCCCGCACTATGCTTTTGTGTAGTGGCCTTCCTAAGAACTTCTGGGCAGAAGCCATTAGTACTGCATGCTATGTGCACAATAGAGCTATGGTTAGACCTATTCTCAAAAAGACTCCCTATGAACTTTTAAGAGGGAGAAAACCCAATATAGCTTGCCTTCTTTGCTTCTGTAGTAAATGTTTTGTCCATAATAATGGAAAAAGTAATTTGAGCAAATTTGATCCACGAAGTGACGAAGCTGTGTTTGTTAGTTATTCTAATCATAGTAAAGCTTTTAAAGTTTTTAACAAAAGAACTTTGTGCATAGAAGAAAGTGTGCATGTTGTATTTGATGAAGATAATGTGCCTGAGCAAGTTGAACAGAATGAAGAAGAAGACATGAATGATCCCGACTTTTGCCTTTCAAGGGAAGACGTGTCAAAAAATAATGAAGAGGTTATTGAAGGAATCAATGATGAACTTGATAAATCCGCAAATGACCTTGAAAAGAGAACTGAGACAATTATTGATGATACGAATATCTCTTCTCAAAACAAGGAAAAGGAAACTGAAGTTATAGCTGATGATGCTATAACTTTGGACCAAGATCAAGATGTTGTAACTGAAGTTGTACCAACTTTAGCTATAACCCCAGAGTCCAACTCAGGGGGAACCAATCTTGATTCCGAATCATTTGAGGAAAGTGAGAGTTCATCAGATGATTATGAGCCTAGGAACTCTAAGAAATGGAAATATAAGAGTTCTCATCCTATGGATAGTATCCTAGGAAGTTTGACTAAAGGAGTTCAACCTAGGCGAACATTAAATAACTTTTGTTCATTCTATTCTTTTCTGTCTACCATAGAGCCTACCAACATCAAAGAAGCACTTGCAGAATCCGATTGGATTGTAGCAATGCAAGAGGAGCTTCAACAGTTTGAACGTAATAAAGTCTGGCACCTCGTACCACGACCTTCTAATCGAACTGTGATTCGCACTCGATGGGTATTCAGAAATAAATTGGATGACTCAGGAGTTATAGTTCTTAATAAGGCTCGATTAGTCGTTCAAGGTTATAATCAACAAGAAGGGATTGATTATGATGAGATATTCGCACCAGTAGCAAGACTTGAAGCTATTCGCTTGCTCATCGCCTTCGCAGCTCATAAAGGAATGAAATTGTTCCAAATGGACGTTAAGACTGCATTTCTTAACGGTTATTTGGAAGAAGAGGTTTTTGTTGAACAACCTCCTGGATTTTTGAATAGCAAGTTTCAAAACCATGTTTTTAAACTCGATAAAGCTTTATATGGTTTGAAACAAGCACCTAGGGCTTGGTACGACAGATTGTCAAAATTCTTATTGCAAAACAATTTTAAAAGAGGGTCTGTCGACAAAACCTTATTTCTAAAATCCGAGGGTTCTGATTTACTTGTTGCTCAAATTTATGTAGACGATATTATTTTTTGTTCTACTAACAATAAATTGTCTAAGTACTTTTCAGATCTAATGACCTCAGAATTTGAAATGAGCATGATGGGAGAATTGAAATTCTTCCTAGGATTGCAAATTCAACAAACCAAAGAAGGAATAAAGATTCACCAACAAAAATATGTCAAGGAGCTAATCATAAAATTTGGTATGGAGAACGCTCATCCAATGGACACACCTATGGTAACTGATAAAAAGTTGACCTTAGACGAAAATGGTAAGTCCATAGATGAGACTACATATCGAGGTATGATTGGTTCTTTATTATATTTAACTTCAAGTAGACCTGACATTATGTTCAGCGTATGTGTCTGTGCTAGATTTCAATCATGTCCTAAAGAGTCACATATGATTGCAGTTAAACGTATCTTGAGATATTTAATTGGTACATCTAATTTATATTTGTGGTATCCACTTGAGTGTAATTTCGATCTAGTAGGATATTAAGATGCAGATTATGCAGGATGTTCCTTAGATAGAAAAAGTACTTCTGGATTCGCTACGTTTGTTGGACCATGCATAATTACTTGGGGCTCAAAGAAGCAAAATTCGGTTGCATTATCTACTGCAGAAGCCGAATATATCGCTGCATGACTGGTATGTTCCCAACTACTTTGGTTAAAGCAACAACTATGTGATTACTGTGTTATTGTTGGATGTATGCCTGTATTTTGTGATAATACAAGTGCTATTATTATTTCTAAGAATCCAGCTCAGCATTCTCGTTCTAAGCATATAGACATTAGACATCATTTTTTACGTGACCATGTAGAAAAGGGCAACATTAAACTCGAATTTTGTAGTACTGAAAATCAATGGGCTGACATTTTAACAAAGGCGTTAGCAAGAAGACGTTTTGAGATTTTGCGGTTGGAAATTGGTTTAATCAGTAGCAATTAAATTCGTCATATTTATTTTGTGAACCTGCGTGACTGGTTAGAATAAGACGAGATTGTATGACTGTGTCCGCATATTTCATTGCTAGTATATTTGTGTTTAATATTATATATTTTACGTGAGTATCTTACATATTAAGTGTTTTATGAAAATTGAATTATGAACCACATATTTGCCAAAACCCTATCTTATTTACTTTCCTAATCAAACCAAAATTCTACCCAAGTATCCTATGTTGGCCGAAATTATCAAACACAAAATACCTTACCATATTTTTTTTACCTAATCCTATCCTTACCATATCCCCAAAAATAATTACCTAAGATTCTTTTTCCTACCCAAATTCAAAAAAAAAAAGAAAAAAAAAAAGGAAAATAGGAGTTTATAGCCGGCACAACCATGTGCCAAGTACAAAAACTCAATACCCAATATCACTTTTCATAATTACCTCCTATCACTATCAATATACATCACCATCAAAACTTTCACCAATTTTCTCTCTTTTCTCTTCTTCTTCACGGCTCAACAACAACAATAACAAAAAAAAAAATTACCCAAATTTCAAGCTCCAACAATGGCTTCCACAAGATCAAAAATTACCAAAAATCCAAACTCCAAACCTCCAAAACCTAGCATTCCAAATCATCCTTCTCCTAACCCAAAACAAAAATCACCTACTTTGACCCAAACCGAGTCGGGTTCGGTCCTTGAGGGTACTAAGAGAAGAAGATTAAATAAGGGAAAGACTAGAGTTCAAGAAGCAGCAATGACGGATTCCATTGGCACGGTTCCCGAGGAGAACCCACAGACACTGTTCCGAGATTTTTCGCCTCAAGAGACGGCATCCGGACTTGACAAGCTTCGTTTAACAAAAGATGAACGAAAGTTAGTCAACCGGGTTGCTAAGTACGGTATACATGGAGGTCGTAACTATCCGAAAGCATGGTGTGAAAAATATGAGGCTTTGGGATTTTTTAACTACTTTCTAAATTTTCAAGAATGGGAAACCGTGTCACGTTTTTCGGGTCCTGTTTATCCGATTGAGGTAATTCAGTTTTTCGCTTCTGTTTCTTTAACTTCTGGAGTGTTGAATGCCGTTGTTAATGGCCGATAAATTTCGATCACCATGGCTGATTTTTGTACTCTGTTTTTGGTTCCTGATGATGGAATCAAAATTGACCCGAGTACATCATGGGACGAACTGTCGGACCCGGCTAAGTTAGAGGTGAAGCGGTATTTTGATGATAGGGCTACTTTGTCTAGTTGTGTTTTGGCGGGGAATGTGTCCACAAAATTGAAGTTTATGTTGAATTTTCTGTGGAACACGGTTATTCCGCGTCGGGGAGGACGGGATAAAATTGCTTGTTATGAGATGATGGTTGTGAAAAATTGGTTGGAGGGTAACCGAGTCAATCTTGCTTTCCTTGTATTTTCTCGTATTTCACAAACTGCTTTTTCGGTAACCGAGGACAAAATTTATTCAACCCTTGATTTACCATACGGGACGTGGGTGTCACGGCTACTTGAGTCGAAAGGGGTTGTTGATTTGGATAGTTATGGTGTTACCTTAAAGGATGATATGTGTGATACGTTCTTAAAATTTATGAAATTGGAGGCTTGTGGTCCGGAATTGATGTTTATGACAAAGGGTGGTTCGGGTATGGTGAAACCGGTGGTGGCTGATTTTTCGGGGCTAGACTCTAAGTTGGATATGTTTATGGGTAAAGTGATGGAGCGCCTTGATGCGCAAGATAAGAAGATTGATGCGGTTGTTGACAAAATTGTCAAAACCGTGGCAATAGGGTCCACTAGTTCCACCCGTGACCATGGTAGGTCGGGTGTGAGTAGTGAGTTGAGGTCTTGGATGACGGGTGTTGATGGTTGCCTAGCCAAATTAGAGAGGAATGTTGTCGACATTCGACAAGAGATGTTTAGGCAAAGGGATTGGATGCAATTCTTGGTGAGCCAAGGAGGTGCATTGGTGAAAAGCGGTTCGGAAATGCGTGAGGGGATGCACACTATATTTGATGCGACGGAGGCTCTTTCTTTGAAGGTTCGAAACTTTGATATTTGCCTCACCGCCCCAAGCTAATCATGTGTCAACGTGCCTTGATCGCCTTTCTACTCTTGAGTACCGCACCCGACCCGACTACATTAACCCCAACATCATCCGACAACCCAAAAAGCCTTGATCTTCTTACCTTAGCTTGTTTTCTTCTTAAACTACTTAACCATTCGGCCCATTTTGGCTTATTCTACTCTATTGATTTGGCCCAAATGGCAACTAACAATATTATTGTGGTTTGTAGTTTTATTAACATTTGATATTTGATTTTGCTTGTTATATATCGTTTAATATTGCGTATTTTGCATATCTATTTCTTGCCTTGGAGTATGTTATTCTAGTCATTTTATATCCTTGTTCTTGTCTTTTCAATGATGCCAAGAGGGGGAACAAATGATATGATTTGAGTCTTTGCTTAAGCTTGCTCCTTGTTAAGACTCGTTATCTCTTAAAGTCTTTCAAGTTATAACTTTGGCTAAGTTGTTATGTTCTTGCGATCAAAGTTTCTATAACTTTGGGAGTGTTTTGTTGAGGGGGAACCATACTTAGTCACAATGTTAAGAGGAAATCATAAGAGACTTGTCATCATCAAAAAGGGGGAATTTGTTGGACCAATTTTATAGTTTTGATAATGACATGTGCTTACTTGATAAATGTGCTTTACTTGATATATCATATGCGTGTAATTGTGTGCTTTAGTCTTATCATAGCTAACAACCATTACAAGAGAGAAGGAAGACAAAGTTATAACAATTTCACGAATACCTTTGGAAGTTTACATGGAAGTTATAGCTACTCAGTCATAACTTTAAAGAAAAACGCTTCAAGCAAGATCTACCTCAAATAACACAAGACTCAAGATGGAGGGTCTTTGTGATCAAGATGAAGAGATGATCCGTATACTGAAGATCTTTGTGAAGATTAGATAGTATAGGTCGTCATTCGGTAACTATTCCATTCAAGTGATTTTAAGTTCAAAGTTATAGCTTTAGCCTATAACTTTGGATGATAAATGTTGATGCATGATTTTGGAAATAAAATATTTTAAATGTTTTCAAAAGTGAAAGAGTATTTTTATATTTATCAAAAGTTTTAATAGAGAATATATTTATGAGATTCTATTGGTTAGTAATACAACTTATGGGTTGTCATGCTACCTAGGGTTTCTAATATATTATATCTCAATTTGTTGTTAACCTAATAAGCCCACCTAGGGTTTGAGCCATCTAGGGTTTCGTGTAAACCAAGGGATTGTGCCACCTAGGGTTGCGTGCCTCCTAGGGTTTCGTGAGACTAGGGATTTCGGCCTCCTTAGGTTGTTTCCCTTGTTTACCTAATCTAGGATTCTATTATATCTTTACAACAATATTTTGAGATATTAAAGATAAATATATTTCTATAAGATAAACCAAATAATATTTTGAGATAAAGATATTTCTAAAAGATAAGCAAATATTATTTTATGATATTAAAGATAAATATCTTTCTTAAATATTAAGCTAGGATTTTAGATCTACTTTGATTCTACTACTATAAATACTTCTTCACATCTTAATTGTAAAAGACACGAAATACACAAGCAATCACACGGCATAAATACTTACTTGTGTTGATTTTCCAAAATCATTTTAAAGCAAACCTTTGAGCAAAATATTTATTATTTTTAGTGTTTGTTTTTCAAAAGAGTCGTGCATCAATTATTATCAATCGCTTGAGTGAAATACGTTATTGGATAATAATACATCATTATAAGCTTACAATTCTTTAACGGGAATCTGTGTGAGTTATATTGTACTTTCTTATTAACGTAAGATAGTATAGAGTATTTAGCGATACTCACCTTGAGTTATAATCATAGTGTTGATTATACGAGTGGGTTGATAATTTTTGTAATCCGTAGAAAGGTACTAAGAATTATTAATCGAGAATAGTGGACGTAGGTTTCAACGTGTGAAACTGAACCACTTCAAAAATCCGTGTGCCTCTCTCTACTCTCTTTACTTTTCGTTATTTCGTTACTTGCGCTTACTTTGATTAATTAATTAGTTGATTTTAATTCATAAGATCAAATAATTAATTACATATCATATAAATCGAAAAAGTGGGGCTAGTTTTTAATACTCAATTTCCCCCCCCCCCCCCTCTTTCGTATTCGATCAATAGACTTTACACGGTCCTTTAATGAAGTGGAGACGGTTGCATTTACTGAGGAATGCAGTGCTGTGTTACAGTCCCGATCACCACCTAAACTAAAGGATCCAGGGAGTTTTTCTATTCCTTGTAATATAGGATGTTTAGCTATTGATAAAGCCCTTTGTGATTTATGGGCTAGTGTTAGTGTAATGCCATTTTTTATATGTAAAAAGCTAAATATGGGTCAACTTAATGTTACAACCATGACCTTACAAATGGCCGACCGTTTTATTAAACACCCTTTGAGAATTTTAGTAGACGTACCGGTTAGAGTAGGGAAATTTTTCATACCAGTTGACTTCGTTCGTATTAGATATGGCTGAGGACACCCAAACTCCTATCATCCTAGGGATACCATTCCTCTGTGGGATAATATCCGTATACATCCCTTTAAATCATACAGGATTATAATGAAATTATGATTATATGATTAATAGTCATAAACGAAAATGCATAATAAGCGAGAGATTAGAAATAACCTTTAGTCCTTGCTTTAATGGCCTAAGAACAATATCAAAATGATGATATCTCCTAATCGTAGCACCCAAGATTGAAAGAGAAATGCCTTAGGTTTTGCTAGAAAAAGATAGAAAAGAATACTGTTTCTTTTCTTTTTGTGAGATGTGAATGATGGAGGCACAAGAGAGAAATGAATTAGGGTTAGAATAAAAATCCAAATTTTTCTTCCTCCTTTTTCAATCTCACGGCACAATTGGTTTTATTAGGGGAGATATTTTCTCCTCTAATTAACCACTAATGGACCGAAAATTCCAGAGTGAATCTGGACTTTATTTCGGTTAAATTCGCTTTAATATAAAATGTGTATTATTATTATAAATGTCATTTGTGTTGTCATGTATTAATATGTCCATACAACATTTTGTAGTCGATACATTAATACCGGTCTGATAACATCTAATATGACAATCGTATAATATATACGTTAATTATAATTATCCGTATAATTATAATTTGCTAATTCAATATAACATTTTATATTCAATTACGAATTAACATTTTAATTCGCATAAGCTTACATTATATATATGCTAATTAAATACAACAGTTTATATTTAATTACGAATTACTTTTAATTCGTCTCAGTCTCATCATCACATTGACTAACCTTTTAGTCAAATACACTGACTAACCTTTTAGTCATATAATAGGGCATCAATATGATTATTTTCTCAAATAATCACATCTCTCAAACACATCCTCTAGGTGTGACTTTTAGGGACCAGTTGATCACCGCCATCTGTATGAAAATAACGTCAAACTTATCTAGCAAGCCAACCGTTATTGATGAACGTTAATCAACTGATTATTATACAAAGTATACCATGTGAACCTACAGAGATTTATTTATGTTATTGCACTAACTGTGGAGGACACTGGCTCCAACATCCTCCTTACTGCGGGGGTGGTTATAGATGTTAAGAATGGGAGACTTACACTAACAGTGGGGGATGCCACTATCACTTTCAACTTATATAATGCAATTAAACACACCATGCTAGAAGAGACATGTCATAAAGTCGATATTTGGATTTAACTGTTGATGACTGTCTCTCTTTGTGTTTAACTAGGGATCCTCTGGAGATCACCTTAATTTCCAGCACTGCTGAAGCTGGAAGCTCACGGAGTAAGGAAGTAGTTGAGATGGAAAAACTGCTGACAGGAGAGGAATGCAAGTTACAAAAGGTGTATAGCTTAGGTAACCCCTCTAAGGTTAACGAGGTAAAGAAACCTGAACTTAAACACATCCCCTCTTATCTTAAGTATGTTTTTCTGGATTCCAATGAGATGAATCTTGTAATTGTCAATACTAACCTATCTGAAAGCCAACTTACTGATTTGTTGGTAGTTTTAAAAAGACACAAGAAGGCTATAGGTTATAACATTGATGATTTACAAGGTATTAGTCCTGACTTTTGTATGCACCGTATCCACTTAGAAGAAGACCATAAACCTTGTAGGCAGGGTCAACGTCGTTTGAACCCTACTATGCAAGAGGTAGTTAGAAAAGAGGTGCATAAATTCTTAGATGCAAGAATCATATATTCTATTTCTGACTCAAAGTGGGTAAGTCATGTTCAGGTAGTCCCTAACAAGGGAGGGACTACGGTCGTCACTAATGAGAAAAACGAGCTCATATCTACTAGACTAGTGACAGAGTGGAGGATGTGTATTGATTATAGGTAGCTTAATGAAGCTACTAGGAAATACCACTTCCCTCTTCCCTATATTGACCAAATGTTAGAGCGTCTAGCGTGTCATAAATATTTTTGCTATCTAGACGGCTACTCGGGATTCTTTCAGATCCCCATTCATCCTGACGATTAGGAAAAGACTACCTTCACATGCCCTTATGGTGTCTTTGCTTACCGAAGAATGCCTTTTGGGTTATGTAATGCCCCGCCACCTTTCAACGTTGTATGATGGCTATTTTCTCTGATTATATCGAGTCTATTATGGAGGTCATTATGGATGACTTTAGTGTTTATGGGATCGATTTTGATAGTTGTTTAGCTAATCTGGCCAAAGTCTTACAACGTTGTGAGAAAAGTAATCTTGTGTTAAACTGGGAAAAGTACCACTTCATGGTCACTGAAGGGGTGGTACTTGGTCATTTGGTGTCTGGACGAGGCATCCAAGTGGATAAGGCTAAAGTGTAAGTGGTTGAGCAATTACCGTACCCGTTGAATGTTAAAAGTGTTAGAAGTTTTCTTGGTCATGCGGGGTTCTATCGCCGTTATATTAAGGATTTTTCAAAAATTGCTCAACCATTGACTAAGCTTCTTCATAAGGATTCCCCGTTTGTGTTTACTAATGAGTGTGTTAAGTCTTTTGATAGGATTAAACAAGCTCTAATCTCAGCTCCTATTATCCGGTCTCCTTATTGGAATTTGCCGTCTGAGATAATGTGTGATGCCAGTGACTATGCAGTTGGGGTTGTTTTGGGGCAACGAAAGGATAAGGTGCTACATGCGATCTACTATGCTAGTAAGACCTTGGATGATGCGCAAGTTAACTATGCTACCACTGAAAAAGAGTTACTTGCGGTTGTCTTTGCTTTAGATAACTTTAGAGCCTATCTTGTGGGTTCTAAGGTGATCGTCTACACTGATCATGCAGCACTTAAATATTTTTTAGCTAAGAAGGAAGCCAAACCTCGGCTTATTATCGTTGGATCTTGTTATTACAAGAATTTGATTTGGAGATCCGGGATAAGTCTGGTGCAGATAATGTGGTTGCTGACCATTTGTCTCGTCTAAGGTTTGAAGGGGGAGATTCTGTCCCCATTGATGATTCGTTTGCTCATGATCATCTCCTTGCCATTACCATGGAGACTCCGTGGTTTGCTGATTATGCCAATTTTCTGGTTGGGGGAATTATGCCTCTGGGTCAATCTTATCAGCAAAAGAAGAGGTTTCAACACGATATCAAGCGGTACTTTTGGGATGATCCTAATCTATTCCGGGAGTAAGCCGATGGCATTTATCGACGATGTATTCCAGAGGTTGAGGTACATGCAATCCTTTCTCATTGTCACTCTTCTCCTTATGGCGGTCATCACGGTCCCTTAAGGACATTTGCTAAAGTTATGCAGTCGAGTTTTTACTGGCCGACTATTCTCAAGGATGCTACTACAATTGTCCGTTCTTGTGACGCGTGTCAAAGTACGGGTAATATTTTGCACATGCATGAAATGCCTCAAACGGGTATTTTGGAAGTTGATATATTCGATGTTATTTGGGGTATTGACTACCAAGGGCCATTCCCATCTTCCCAGGGTAATCAATATATTCTAGTAGCAGTCGACTATGTCTCCAAATGGGTGGAAGCTATTGCCACTCCCACTTGCGATGCCAAAGCAGTTGCTAAATTGTTTCAGAAAATCATGTTCCCGCGGTTTGGGGTTCCTCGTGCTCTCATTAGCGACGGAGGGAATCATTTCAATGAACGCCATCTTAACACTTTATTGAAGAAATATGGCATTACACATCGTCGGGGGTTAAGTTACCATACGCAGACAAGTGGCCAGGTGGAGGTTTCTAATAGGGAGATTAAGTCAATCCTTGAGAAAGTTGTGAGTAAATCCAGGAAGGATTGGAGTCGTAAGCTCGATGACACTTTATGGGCTTACCGAACTGCTTTTAAGACTCCAATAGGTGCTTCTCCATACCGGTTAGTCTATGGCAAGGCATGCCATTTACCGGTAGAACTTGAGTATAAGGCTATGTGGGCCATTAAAGAGCTTAATATGGATCCCTCACTGGCGGGTGAGAAACGACTTATGCAATTGAACGAGCTTGATGAGTTTCGATTGCATGCCTACGATAATGCTCGGATTTATAAGGAGAAGACAAAGAAGTGGCACGACAAGCATATAATGCACCGGGAATTTAAAGTTGGTTATGAAGTATTATTCTTTAACTCCCGTTTACGTTTGTTTCCAGGTAAACTCAAGTCCAGATGGTCGGGACCGTTCACAGTTACCGAGGTGAACAAGTTTGGGTCGGTTACTCTACAAACCGACAAGGGTGAAACTTTCAAACTCAATGGTCAACGCTTGAAGATTTATTATGATGGGGCATTTATAGGATTGATAGAGGCTGTCGACCTTTTCACTCTTGATGAATCAGCATGACTTTGAGTTAACACGGTCATGCGGGACCGATATAAACTAGCGCTAACCGAGAGGCAACCCGGTATTTAATTGTATTTCATTTGTAAATTCTATTTAAAATGCATTTTAATTAGCAATTAGTTTAGTTATTAATGTTATAGGTTAATTAGATTTAGTTTGGATAGTTAATACATGTCTATTTTATGCTAAGAGTGCGGTGAGGGAGAGATCTAAAAATTTTATTAAGTGCTTGCGGGTAATAAAATTAGAAGTCGATTTAAGAACAGGAAGGAAAAGAAAAAAAAAAGGGCGAGTAATTAAGAGCTTTCACTAGGCTGCTCAATCGAGCAGAGTGGTGCTGCTCGATCGAGTTTGACATACACACAATATTCCGAGACTCGAGCAAAATTTCAAAATCTGTAATTTCTGGGTTGCTCGATCGAACAGACCTGACGTGCTCGATTGAGTCGGATCCGGTCCGACCGGTTCCACGGCTTTAAGTCAGGTTTTTCCCCAAAATCTTTCCTTTCTCCTTCATTATTTCGTCACTTTTGCTCTCTCTCTCTCTCACCCATATTCTCTCATAAACCTCATTCAAACACACTCAAATAATCAATTCATCATCTTATTATCATCAAGAAACATCATCTTACTTGTTTTAAGTGCAATCTTTGAAGAAATTGGTGTTCTTGCTCCCTAATTTTGCCCCAAACGTGAATTCTAGGGTTTGCTTCTCATTCTTTGATTTTGTGCTTTTAATTGTTGTTTGTTGCTTCCTTTGTTCATCCTTTAGTATTTAATCACTCTTACATTGCTAATTGCTCCGTCTTACTTGCGTTTTAGACCCCAATTTGATTTTTTTCGAACTAGGGTTTGGTACAACCGTCTTTGTGAGCATATTCTGGTGTTTCTGTGCTTTATTTACTTCAATTTGTCATGTCTAGACAAGTAGGAAGTAGTAAACGACGTAGGGAACCTCGTCTCATCCGACAACCTCAAATTGAAGCGATTCCTAGTAACCTCACTTACCCATGGATCGTTTTTAGCACACAAGACCAACATGATCAATTTGCTATGCTTATTGGTCGTCCTATGGACCCTACTCGTTGTGTGTGCCCCACCATTCTTGATGCTCTCGGTTTGGGTAATGTTATTTCTCATATGTTTAACCGAAACGGGTTTGGTGGTTTATATTCCCTTAATGAGCTTTCTTACCGACCATTGACACTTGAGTTCTTTAGTTCTTTCGATTGGGACGAAGTAAATACGCGTGTGTCTTTTCGGTTGCTCAATAGGGATTTTGTGTTGTCATATGCTGAATTAGCTAATCATTTGGGTCTTTCTCTTGGTGGTGATGATGCTTTTACTGCTATTCCTTCCGGCTTTCAAGCCGTTGATTATTTTTCTCTTTTTACTGGTCTTCCTGATCCGCGTGTCAATGCCATGGCTGTCAATGATGTGCAACATCCTTGTTTAAGGTTGTTTCTGCATTTCTTTAGCCTTCTTCTGTTTGCTAGAAAGGACCTTAGTAAATAGAATTCTCATGAGGTTTTATTGCTTGCATCCACCCTCAACCCCCAACATGAGAATGTTTTTCATTTCCACCCGGTCGGTTTGGTGTGTTATGCTTTCTGGAGAGTTAATTCCCCTACCCAACATTCCTTGGATTGTGGTGCTTTGGTCGCTCGGTTGGCTAGCCGACTTGCTGGGTTTGGGGGAGACTGTCGGTACACACCCTTGACCGAGGTCCATGCTCCTAGGGTCGACGAGGAGTACTTGCGCCACACTTTGTGCTGGATTAATGGGTTAGGTAACGCTCAATTTCAGTGGCGAGTACTGATACGGCTATCGCAACCCTATCAAAGATAAAACCTAACGGTCTCAACAAAATGCAGTAGAGGCAGTCGGGTATCGAATCCACAGGGAGAGGGAATTCTATAACTAGCTAAGTCTGTCAAAGTAACACAAATGGGGGTTTGTTTGAATGATTTTCTAACACTACAAGAGAAAAGGGAAAGAGAAATAAAGAGCGAAATATCAGAAAGAAGAAGAACTAGGATCGTCGGTTCCCCATGGCATCTAGGGTCAGGATAGAAATCAAAGTAATATCTAAACAGGTTTGTGGGTAGTGAAAAGGTCCTCTCGGTCCGCTATTCGCCCTAAGATATACTAACTTAGCTCTCGCCCTCATTAGCATAATCCCAAAGTTCATCACTGATCTGCCCTCTTCCAATCTCTCGATCTAGGTCAAGGGGGTATCAAGTCAATCAATTGAATGCGTCGACTCAAAAAATTAAAAGCTATTAAATGTGAAGATTGCTTCCAAACCTAATCTAAAGACTACTAATCAATTCCTCTTACCTAAGCCACAGTTCCCCTAAATCCTAGCAAAGGAATTAGCTATGCATAATAGGAAGAAGAACAACAACAATAAATAAGAAATAAAGAGACATAGAGAAATAATTAATTGAATTCAAGAACAATAATACCGAATTGGAAAGAAGAAGAAAGTCAGAGGAAGCCCTCCAATTCAGATCCAAAATTCACAGTCAAAAGTAAAGTCTAGGGTCCAAAATTGCTGTCTAGTCTAAAGTCTAGAGTAAGGAGAGATCCCCCTATTGTTACGTAGTTTCACCCTTAAGTACAATAATAAATTACAAGGCGTCCACACTATTTCACAAAGCCCATCAATATAAAACCACTCGATCGAGTAGAAATTGTTGTCCAAACCACTCGATCGAGTGGCAGCAATGCTCGATCGAGTAAATGCTCAAATCCAGCAGCTCGATCGAGTGGATTAGTTACTCGATCGAGGTCTTCTAATCAAAGAGTTGGTCGATCGAAGGCTTTTGTACTCGAACGAGAGTTTTGCTCATGGATTTCATTCTTCCATTCCTTTAACACGGCTTCACGCATTCCGAGATACCAAGATTCCTTTCCGACTCACTTATGCATGCTTGAGGAGCTACAAAATGGCTAGTTTTCCGTCATTCTGGTTCACATCTGCAAATATTACAAAACAAACCAAAGTAGACTATTCGGGGGATATTTGTACTGTAACACTACTATATGACCATGGAAATGCGTGCCAATATGGCCAAAAAGGTCTATATAAAATACACGCATCAAACTTCCCCAAACCAAACATTTGCTTGTCCTCAAGCAAAAAAGGATGCAGCAAACAAATGAAACAAATAAACTCCGGACTACCGCAAATCGCCTGCTTGAACCAATTTAATGCAACAATCAAACTTAGCAATGATATCAAATGCAAACGAACTGAACCGTCGACCTTGCCAGACCATCAATGTCGGACTCTCGCGAGTCACTCTTCTCTCAGCAAGGCAAAGGTAAGCAAGTTATGTGTAAGAGAGAGAAGGAGAAAATAGTCGCTCACCTAACTACGCCCGTCGCGTTCATGCAATGCTAACTAACATGATAAATGATTCAGTTACCGTACACACGCACAACCACCATTCAAGGACTATCACACGCCGAATACTCGCAACATTTGGATAAGTGAGGTTATGGGTAAGAAGGGGCAAAGCGATAATGGAATAGAGGAGGTAAAGCGTCAAGCTAGCTACCTGATCTTAATCAAATAGCAAAGCGATAATGAAGCACACAGCCACGATTCGGCCAACAACTCACTAAAACCAACAGGATGGAGTGAAAACGAACTGGTTAGCTTATTCAGCTCTATCTGAATCCCCAAATGATATGAATAAAGCACGGGAACAGAGATCAATTTCTTTTTTTTCTTTTTCTCTAACATATTTTTTCTTCGTTTATTTTTTCAAAATATTCAGCTAACATTTCCACGGAAACAATTTCAACTTCAATTCCCAATTTCTTCAGATACCAACTCCGTAGCAAGGATGCAAACCAAACTGATAAAATGAAGTAAATACCTCAACAATCATTACTAGACTAGCTCGACGCAAGTTAGGCTAAATTTAGGATGTAGATTGTGGGTCAACTGGCAGTTTTGGCTGAATGTGGAGTTAATTGGGTAATGAAAAAAAAAAGGAAATTGCAAGCATTCTCCAAACATGTGATACCGACCACAAACCCGTACGTGCAGGCAATAAGAATCAGATTTCATATACATGCAATGCGATGACACGAGGGAGTAACTACTCGCCATCCTATATGAACTGGTCATAGATGTCACCAGTTTAAAAGCTCTAATCCTCAGAATATGTAAGTAGGTCGCCAACATGTCAAGTCAAGTCTATTCGTTCAGCATCGATTAACAGCAAATGATCATACAAGAGATATTAACTGTGCAAGGCTTAAGTCGAGACTAGATGAAGAAAAGGAGAAAATCGTTCCGACTCGACTAAAATGCAAAAATAAACATGAAAATTGTTGAAGTTTTTGGAATTTTTGAGTGATTAACAATGCATACGAAAATGCAGCAAAAACGAAATGCAGACACGATATGGATGCAAAACCTAACTTCCCCAAACCAAACCGTACAATGTCCCCATTGTACAAAGTAAAGGAAAAAGAATTGAAACCTAGAGAGATTCTTAAACTTACAGAAACGCGTATATAACCGACTTCCCCAAACCAGACCGGAATGATGTGCTCCAGGGAGTCGATCAAGTAGAAAACTACTCGATCTAGTGAAAGCGAGATGGAGCTTGCTCGATCGACTGGAAAAACAACTCGTCCGAGAGGGTTCCTTCACAGGAGTACTCGATCGGATGGCTTGAGTGCTCGATCGAGGGGTATAGTGCTCAATCAAGGGAAATCCTGCTCGATCGAACAAATGTGTCCGAGCAATTAATACCAAACCAGCGAGAAGCAAGAAAGGACGCAATTGTATTGTTTGAACAATAAAACAGAAATAAACTACTAAAAAGTTAAGAAAACGGTACAACAAAACAATGATAGATCGGGTTGCCTCCCGATAAGCGCAGGTTTATAAGGTCCCGCACGACCCTTGAGCTTCAATCATCAAGCTCCTCGTTTCCGTCGAAGAACAGTATTTCGACGCGACCCACGACACTGTCAGCTCCATAGTAATGTTTCACCTGATGTCCATTAACCTTGAACCGTTGACCCTCGGAGTCTTGTATCTCAACGGATCTGAACTGAGTAACAGCAGAACTGTGTACGGACCACTCCACCTGGATTTCAGCTTACCAGGAAATAGACGCAGTCGGGCATTGAATAGCAACACCTTCTGCCCGACTTGGAACTCGCGAGGTATGATTCTCTTATCGTGCCAACGTTTGGTCTTCTCTTTGTAAATACGCGAGCTATCATAGGCATTCAGACGGAATTCCTCTAGTGCATCTAGCTGCAACAACCGTTTCTCACCACACAAGTTAGCATCATAATTAAGTTGGCGGACTGCCCACCAGGCTTTATGTTCTAGCTCAACAGGTAGATGACAGGAGTTTCCATACACTAGTCGATACGGTGAAGCACCGATAGGTGTCTTAAATGCGGTCCTGTAGGCCCATAATGTGTCCTCGGGTTTGGCGCTCCAATCCTTCCGCGATTTAGACACGACCTTACTTAAAATCTCCTTTAGTTCCCTATTAGAGACTTCAACCTGCCCACTAGTCTGAGGATGATACCCCAAACCCCTACGATGTTTAACACCATATTTAGACAGTAAGGTCGTTAGCTGCTGGTCCCTAAAATGCATACCCCTATCACTAATGACAACCCTAGGGACGCCAAAACGAGGGAAAATGGTCTTACAAAACAGCTTAATCACGGTCTTGGCATCACAGTTGGAAGTAGCAATCGCTTCTACCCATTTAGACACATAATCTACAGCTACCAGAATATACCTGTTACCAAGACTCGACGGGAATGGTCCTTGATAATCAATGCCCCAGACATCAAAAAGTTCGACCTCTAAAATGCCGTTTTGGGGCATCTCATGTCTCTTGGAGATGTTTCATATCCGCTGGCAAGCATCACAGCTAGCAACAAAAACTTTAGTGTCAGCAAAAAGAGTCGGCAAATAGAAACCAGACTGAAATACCTTAGCCACGGTGCGCGATGGACCGTGGTGACCTCCACAAGGGGTAGAATGGCAGCCTTCTAGGATAGCTTTCATCTCCCACTGTGGAACACACCGTCTGAAAAGACCGTCCGCGCATGACTTGAACAAGTATGGATCATCCCAGAAATAATCACGTAGATCATGTAGAAACTTCTTCCGCTGCTGATAAGACATATCAGGTGGCAACTTCTGGCTGACAATGTGATTGGCATAATCTGCAAACCAGGGTTCAACACCATCTTTAGATTTAATAGAATAGACAGTGCTTAAAGTATCATCAGCAAAAGAATCATTAATGGGAAGAGAATCCTCCCTCTCTTGTCGCGTCAAACGCGAAAGATGATCCGCTACAACGTTCTCAGCGCCTTTCTTATCCCTGATTTCCAGATCAAATTCCTGGAGAAGGAGTATCCACCTCAGCAATCTGGGTTTAGCTTCTTTCTTATTCAGAAGGTGTTTTAGCGCTGCATGATCTGTAAAAACAATAACTTTAGAACCCAACAGATACGATCTAAATTTATCAAGCGCATAAACTACAGCTAAAAGCTCCTTCTCAGTGGTAGCATATTTCACTTGAGCCTCATCCAGAGTTCGGCTCGCATAGTAAATAGCACTCAAAGCTTTGTCTTTCCGCTGGCCTAGCATCGCTCCTAGTGCGTAATCGCTTGCATCACACATGATCTCAAACGGCAGCGTCCAATCAGGAGGCTGAATGATGGGTGCAAAGACCAAAGCCTGTTTCAAAGTGTTAAAAGCAGAAAGACAATCATCAGTAAAATCGAAAGGAGCATCTTTTAATAGCAACTGTGTAAGTGGTTTAGTAATTTTAGAGAAGTCCTTGATGAACCGGCGATAAAAACCGGCGTGACCAAGGAAACTCCTCACCCCCTTCACCTTAATAGGAGGGGGTAATTGCTGAATCACTTGCACCTTTGCTCTGTCTACCTCAATACCCCTATTCGAAACCAAGTGCCTAAGGACTACTCCCTCATTGACCATGAAATGACACTTTTCCCAGTTCAGCACCAGATTAACCTCGATACAACGCTGCAAAACTTTGTCAAGGTTAGCTAAACATTTATCAAAATCATTCCCATAGACACTGAAGTCATCCATAAAGACTTCCATGATAGACTCTATATACTCAGAAAATATCCCCATCATACACCTCTGAAAGGTGGCAGGGGCATTACACAAACCAAAAGGCATTCTACGATAAGCAAAAACACCCTTAGGACAAGTAAAAGTAGTCTTTTCCTGATCATCTGGATGAATAGGGATCTGAAAGAACCTTGAGTATCCGTCCAGATAACAGAAAAACTCATGAGAAGCTAACCTTTCTATCATCTGATCAATGAAAGGAAGGGGGAAATGATCTTTCTTGGTGGCGGCATTTAACTGCCTATAGTCTATACACATCCGCCACCCAGTTACTAGTCGAGTAGGTATCAATTCATTCTTTTTATTTTTAACAACTGTAGCACCTCCTTTCTTGGGTACGACCTGAACTGGGCTTACCCATTTGGAGTGACCAACTAAATAAATAATACCTGCATCGAGTAGTTTCATCACCTCGGTCATCACAACCTCCTCCATCTTCGGGTTCAGCTTCCGCTGACCCTGTCTGCAAGGTTTGTGACCTTCTTCCAGCTCAATCCTATGCATACAGACATCAGGGTTGATGCCCTTGATGTCATCCAGTGAATAACCCATTGCTTTCCTGTTCCTCTTAAGTACAGCCAACAAAGCGGTTAGATGTTCCTCTTTCAGTTTGGAACTAACAATGACTGGAAATTGCTCAGTATTATCAAGAAAAGCATATTTAAGGTGAGTTGGAAGAGGCTTACGCTCGGGAACTTTTACCTCGACGGAACACAAGGTGTGACCCAAGTGTCCCAGCTGTTCTTCCTCCGCGTCAGTCAATTCTTCCTCATCGGCAGTATCTCCAAGCAATTTCAGCACACCGTCATTGTCATCAAAATAATCTGCACACTCATCTAACAATGTTAAAGATTCCAACGGATCCTTTATCAAGGAATCCGGCCAGAACTCATAAGTGAACTCATCAATGATATCAACAGAAAAGCAGGCATCCTCTATCATTGGTCTAGATAAAGTGTCGGGTAAACTGAACGAAACTGTATCATCCCCCACGGCTAGAGTTAAACGCCCGTGTTTAACATCTATAATGGCCCCAGCTGTACACAAAAACGGCCGACCCAAAATAATTTGGGTACGGGTATCCTCAGCAATGTCTAAGACTATGAAGTCAACAGGAATAAAAAAACTTGCCCACCTTAACAGGCACGTCTTCTACGACACCTAAGGGTCTCCTAACAGATCTATCAGCCATCTGCAGGGTGATGTTGGTCGTCTTAAGACAACCCATGTTAAGCTTACGACAGATAGAATAAGGCATGACACTTACACTAGCTCTAAGATCACATAGTGCCTTATCTATCACGACATCTCCTATAACACAAGTAATAGAGAAACTACCTGGGTCCTTTAATTTGGGGGGAGACTTATTCAGAATTAAGCTACTAGACTCTTCCATAAAAGCGACAGTAGCGAAATTCTCAAGTGCCTTCTTACGCGTAACAATATCTTTCATAAATTTGGCGTAAGGAGGTACTTGAGTGATTAGCTCGGCAAAAGGTACCGTTACCTGAATGTTTTTAACCATGTCTACAAATTTGCTGAACTGTTTCTCCGTCTTTGAATCATGCAAACGACCTCGGTATGGGAGTCTGACCATAGGAAACGGGTCCCCAATTTTCTCTTTACTCGGTACCTTCTCAGCAGGGGAAGGTGCTTCATCGCACACAATCTCGATTTGCGTGCCTGATGTCCGGCATTCACTCGATCGAGACTTCTGTTCACTCGATCGGGTGATTCCTTCCTCATCATCCTTCGATCGAATGGTATTCTCAGTCGATCGAAGATCTTCTAACACCGGCCTACTCGATCGAGTATGTTTAGTGCTCGATCGAGGAATTTCTTCAGCTGTACTACTCGATCGAATAATGGTTTCACTCGATCGAGCAGTATCCTTAACAAAATCCTTCGATTGAATGGTATTCTCAGTCGATCGAACACTTCTCTGTACATCTTCAGTTAATTCATCCGAGACATCATCGACCTTGGTATGCGTGCTTTCAGGAACGTGTATAGGACCGTCATAAGCACGACCGCTTCTCAGATTTATGGCATTGACTGGGTCTTTGGTTGGAAGTAGTGAATTGCATCTGTCGAGCAGTTTCCGGAGGGTATCCGCACTAGATTGTTGCTCAAGCTTTTGCGCATTGACAGTAGCCTTGAGATCTTCATATTCGGCTTGGGTAATGAGTACCTTGCCTTCATCCACGGGTGGTTGTGATTTTGCAGCAGTTAACTCGGCATATAACTCGAAAAAAAAACCCCCTTGCTTGAATTTCCTATAAGCAAGAACCCTTGCTGAATCAGCCAAACAAGTAATAGGGTCATGTCCTTCATCACCGCATCTACCACAAACCATCTCAATAGCTTGAACTTGGTGTATTTCACCCAAATTCCCCGTTTCTACCACATGAACTTCTTCAACAACAGTGTCCCTCCTTCTCTCCGCTCTAGGATTACCGTAGCTAGCAGAATAGATGGCCATATTTTCAATAAGTTGCCACCCTTCATCATCCTCCACATTAGCCTGGAATCTCCCTCGTGCAGCAGCATCCAAAACCATTCTTTGCTCATGAAACAACCCATTGTAAAATTGGTTGCACAAAAACCATTGCTCAAACCCGTGATGCGGAACTGAGCGAACTAGCTTCTTGAACCTGGCCCATGCTACACTCAAATCTTCAGTAGTAGATTGAGTAAAATTCGTGATCTGGCGGCGCAGCGCATTGGTTCGCAGAGGAGGAAAATACCGTCTATAAAAGGCTAAAGCTAACGAACTCCAATCTTTAACACCAGCGGCCTTCTTATCTAAATCTCTCCACCAATCCTTAGCATCGTCAGTCAAGGAAAAAGGAATTCCTTTACCTTGTCTTGCGTAACACCAGCAACTACAGCAATGGCGGAACAATAGTCTGTAAATACCTCTACATGCCTAGCTGGGTCTTCATCTACCATACCCCCGAATAAATTCCGCTCTACTAAACTATAATAGGACAGATGTATTGTGAAGGTACCCTCATCAGCAAGAGGGAGAGTAGTTCCCTTAGGTAGAGTCTCAGCACTGGGCTCAGAATGACTATCAATCTTAGGCATCTTGCAGAGAAATTAAAGCAGCAGCAGGTTCAAATGGTACTCTTTTAGGATTTATACCTGCAAATACTGAACACTAACTCAAATATGAGAACAGCCTCAAGGAATAAATTCCTCGAGACCGGAAACAAACTAAAGAAAGCTACAAAATTACACTGTCTCCCCGGCAACGGCGCCAAAATTTGATACGGCTATCGCAACCCTATCAAAGATAAAACCTAACGGTCTCAACAAAATGCAGTAGAGGCAGTCGGGTATCGAATCCACAGGGAGAGGGAATTCTATAACTAGCTAAGTCTGTCAAAGTAACACAAATGGGGGTTTGTTTGAATGATTTTCTAACACTACAAGAGAAAAGGGAAAGAGAAATAAAGAGCGAAATATCAGAAAGAAGAAGAACTAGGATCGTCGGTTCCCCATGGCATCTAGGGTCAGGATAGAAATCAAAGTAATATCTAAATAGGTTTGTGGGTAGTGAAAAGGTCCTCTCGGTCCGCTATTCGCCCTAAGATACACTAACTTAGCTCTCGCCCTCATTAGCATAATCCCAAAGTTCATCACTGATCTGCCCTCTTCCAATCTCTCGATCTAGGTCAAGGGGGTATCAAGTCAATCAATTGAATGCGTCGACTCAAAAAATTAAAAGCTATTAAATGTGAAGATTGCTTCCAAACCTAATCTAAAGACTACTAATCAATTCATCTTACCTAAGCCACAGTTCCCCTAAATCCTAGCAAAGGAATTAGCTATGCATAATAGGAAGAAGAACAACAACAATAAATAAGAAATAAAGAGACATAGAGAAATAATTAATTGAATTCAAGAACAATAATACCGAATTGGAAAGAAGAAGAAAGTCAGAGGAAGCCCTCCAATTCAGATCCAAAATTCACAGTCAAAAGTAAAGTCTAGGGTCCAAAATTGCTGTCTATTCTAAAGTCTAGACTAAGGAGAGATCCCCCTATTGTTACGTAGTTTCACCCTTAAGTACAATAATAAATTACAAGGCGTCCACACTATTTCACGAAGCCCATCAATATAAAACCCCTCGATCGAGTAGAAATTGTTTTCCAAACCACTCGATCGAGTGGCAGCAGTGCTCGATCGAGTAAATGCTCAAATCCAGCAGCTCGATCGAGTGGATTAGTTACTCGATCGAGGTCTTCTAATCAAAGAGGTGGTCGATCGAAGGCTTTTGTACTCGAACGAGAGTTTTGCTCATGGATTTCATTCTTCCATTCCTTTAACACGGCTTCACGCATTTCGAGATACCAAGATTCCTTTCCGACTCACTTATGCATGCTTGAGGAGCTACAAAATGGCTAGTTTTTCGTCATTCTGGTTCACATCTGCAAATATTACAAAACAAACCAAAGTAGACTATTCGGGGGATATTTGTAGTGTAACACTACTAAATGACCATGGAAATGCGTGCAAATATGGCCAAAAAGGTCTATATAAAATACACGCATCAAGTACGGTGGTCCCAGTGGATAGCTCTTCCTGACACCGATAACCGTCTACCTTCTACGAAGAGGTTACCTACCCATGATCCTGAGACTGGACCTACCCCTCCCCCTCGTTCTTATGTAGTGCCACCTGAGCTTGTTTTTACCTTGGCCGAGACCCGTCGACCTCGTCGGCGGATCACCCCTGCATCTTCTGCTCACACCCCGACTCCCAACTTTACACCGACCCCGACTCCATACCCTTACCCACCACCTGCTTATACCTATGATCCAGCCTTGGAGAGGGAGATTAGGATTCACCAAGGAATTAATAATGACTTGGTGATGAGGGGGCTTTGGGAGAACCTCATGCGGATAGATCTTAATGCTACTGATGGTTGGACTCCGCCGAGCTACTATCGAGGTCCGGGTGACGAGAGTGGTGTGTTCGATAATTATGGGGTGACTCATCAGCAATTTTCCCAGGAGTTCAACCATGACTATGGTTGTTTGGGTCGGTCGTGGTATACTCCTATCCAACCGGATGCTCCGGTTGGTGGGTTTGGTGGGCCATTTGGGGCCTCGTCTTCTTGTGCTGCTCAACGAGATGATGATGATGATGGTGCTGATGAGCATTAGTGACAGCTAGTCACTACGCCCCTCATTTTGCAGCTGGTTTGGGGGAGGCTATGTCTATAAAAGCCGGTATAATCTATCCTTGTACTTTCTTTTATTGTATTTTCTTTTAGTTCTTCCCCATTTCCCTTTGTTAGTTTTGTCCTTTAGGTTGCTGTTGTTGGTTGTTGTGTGATTTTTGTGTTGTTAGCGTCACACTGAGGACCCTGTGACATTTAGGTTTGGGGGAGTGTCTTTATTTATGTTGTGTGTTTATTTCCGTTGTGTGAAATAAAAAACATAAAAATTGAAAAATTTACGAAATTCAAAAACATGTTTGTATTTTATTAGATCAAATCTTGGTGAAGTTGAATAACAATGATGATAACTTGCATTGTTTCTGCATTTGAATCCAAAATAAGTTGTCCATGTACATTGTTTTGGCTTACAACTTTTGAAAACAAAGCTCATAGTACAAGTCTTGACCGTTTTTGACATACCTTATGCTAATTAGATTTGGCCAATTTTAGTTGGTAAACCACTTAAAATTCTGAGGTCTATAGAGCTTCCTAGGCCATGAATATCAATAAACTGATCTCACTATCTTTAGGCTTGAGTGTGGTACTCCTTATGGAATATGTAACATCAAACTGCATAAGTGTGACATTAGTTTCTTGATACTTTTACGCATTCTTTTGATAAAGTACATGAGAAAAGGCGGTTCTTTTTGTTCAAATAAGCCTCACATAGCCAAAAAGACTTGATTTTATACCCTTATTATTGAGTTCTTTTGTTTAGCCCTTTTGAACATTTGTAGCCTGTTTTATATCTCATATAATAGCTACATTCCTAGAATTTTCCTACCTTATCGGGACAGTCGCAGTTGCATGTTTTTTCTTGTCTACTTGTCTACTATGGTTGGGTCGGGATTTCTAAAAAAAAGAAAAGAATATCAAATGGGTGTAGCAAGTACGTTGGCAATTGTGTCATTTATTCCCTTTGTTGAGAAATGTTATGAAGCAAAAGATGTGATGAAAAAAAAAAGAAAAAAAAAAAAGAAGAAAAGAAAAAAAAAAGAACAGAAAGAAACTTATGTTGCTTCATTAAATTGTTCAAGGGATAATGAAAGGGGATGTACTAGAGTCTAATGCATATTTAGAGAGCAATATCGATATCTCTCTTGTGTTGTCAAAGTTTAAGATGATTTCTCTAGTCGGGTATTGGTTTGTGCTAGTCTTGTAGAATTGCTTTGGTAAGTGTCGCTGCGACTACCGGTCTTAGCCCCACATTCCTATACGTGCCTTAGCACAATACACTTCTATACCTTCGCCCATCAGCCTCCCTTATTGTCTTGATTCATGTACTTTGGTTTTATAGCGAATGCGTATTAGTTGGGGAAATTACTATCACATTAGAATGCATGCATGTTTCATAAGTTGAGTGAGTGTTTCTATTTCTTTCTATCTTTACAAAACTCACCCTTACCTAAACTTATGAGTGCATGAGTGAATCCGCGAGAATCCGACAAATTGAGCCTTATAAAATTGAAAGATATTTGGTTTTTGTCTATACTACGATCTTGGCACATGAGCTGCGTTTTCTACTTTCCCATGCCTTTAATTTTGTTTTATTGGTACAACTTGGTCATTACTTTGTTATAGATATGGATAACTTGGGATTTGTATGTGCATTAACATTAGCTTTGAGTTTTTCGTTCATCATTTGTATGTTTGTCCTTGTATAGTGTTGAGTGTTTTGCTTAGGGACAAGCAAAGGATTGGTTTGGGGGAGTTTGATGATCACTATTTATACACATAATTTATGCTTCCCTTAGATACATAAGACTCGATTTAGTGTCTTTCCTTGCTTGTTTCTATGCTATTTTAGCTAGAATATCGATTATGCCGCTTCTATTATGTTTTAATGCAGATTGGATCATTTGGAGCTTTTTGAGTTGATATGGAGCATAGCGCGCGAAGCCAGATCGTAGAAGGTTAGGCACGGGAATCGAGAGCGGTGGAGAAGAAATGAAGAAAAACGAAGAAACGGACCATTTTGAAGGATGCTCGATCGAGCAAGGTTACTCTGCTCGATCGAGTCGTGCTGATGTCATGCTCGATCGAGCAGATTCACCTTTGCTCGATCGAACAGCCTAATATCTGACGACTTTCGGCTTTCCTAAATTAGTTTAACCTAGTTAATTAGATTGTTATTATAAAAGGAAAACTCGTCTTTCACAATTAGGGACGCTTTAATATTAGAAACTCAAGTTTTGTTTGCTTTGCTACTGGATTTTATCATCAAGACTATTATTTTTAGTTCAAGCTTGTAATCGGTATTCTTTAATCTTCCTTTGTTATTCAATTAGTTACCTTCTAGTTCTTTAATTATTCTTTGTTACTCCTTTCATTATTGTTAATCATGTTTACTTTATTTATCATCGTTGTTATTAATATCGTTATGAGTGGCTAAATTCTTATCTAGGGTTGAAAGGGGATCTAGGATTGTTAGAAGGGATAGACTAAATAATTGAATTACAATATCATGGTTATCGTTTGATTATCTTTTTAAATCTAGTTGCTTAATTACTGGTCAGGATTAATTAATTAGTCTCGCAAATTAGGATTAACACCGATCGGGTTAAGACTAAGATAGGCTACGATAATTGAATATAACTCGTTTAATGATAGCGATCGCATGTTAGATTGTAGATCTAAAGGGCATAATTGAATCGACCGATCTTGTGACCTTAGATAACTTTATTGCATGATAGTTGATTACACTCTTACCCCTGAATAATAATCCTAGTGAACCTGAGACCCTAGACTTTTAATCTTATTCATTTAATCCTTTTTATTGTTATTGTTTGCTTTTAGTTTAGAAACACAAATCTTAAACCCACGAAATTGTTACTATAAGAGACGAACTTAGTTTAACAGATTAGAATACTACCGCCTCCCTGTAGATATGATACCTTACTTACCACTGACTATTAGTTAGTAGTGAATTATGATTACTTTGATCAAGGTGACGCGACTTTACCCTTGTCAGTATGAGAGGGGTAAAAGAGTCAAGTGTGTCCATGATTAAGTAATAAAATACGTCCATGAAAGAGCTTTTTAAAAACCAAAACTATGCAACAAATTGAGAAGTCCCGGGTTCAACTCCCTACACGAGAGTGTTGAGGTTATTACCTGTCATTGAGGGTAACCTTGATGCCTGGTCCCCGGGTTTGAAGGGTGTTCGGGTGTTCCCATGGTCACCAAAAAAAAATTATGCAAATTGCACATGTATATACTCATGTATTCAATGATAACGTTGTTATTACAATCCGTGCATTTTATGCATGGGTTTAAAACTAGTGGTAGTAATAAAGATAAAACTTTTGGCATTTTCTAAACCACTTGCCATGTGATTTGGTATTTATTATACTCGTCTTAAGTTTAAGACGGATAGTGTCCGTCTTAAATGAGAATTTGTGTTGTAATAATTATTAAATCACATGGGTTCAAGATAAATAGATTTTTCATAAGGGAGTAAAAAAGATTTGAAAGTATCTCGTACTTGTTACACGAAATAAGACAGAGGATACCTCAGAAAAGGATTGTTTTGACAGTTATTTGGTCGTACTTTCTTCAAAGATAGCTATCCTCGAGATGATCAACGACATCAACCTCGCTTTCTCCGTTTCATGAAGGCATCTGAAGAGCTCTCTCTGCCTTTTCTGAGTTCTCTTTTTGGTTTTTGTCCATCTTAAAGACAAAAAAAAAGTAACTTCCATCAGAGAACAACCCAGAATAAGGGGGACAAAACCTCAATAAACGCAACATAGCCGAAAACTCAAATAACACCACATAGCCGAAAACACCGCTCTTAAATGCAATTTATTTACTTAAACATAGGCAAGTACGCCTGAGTGCCTTCAACTAATGACAACATAGATATCTTGTAATGTATATGGAACCTTGGTCGTTTGCCCTTATTGACGTTTAAGTAATTAAGTGTATTCGTTTTTAGTAAATTAACCGATCAACTGCCCTTCTACTTGTTCGGAATTTAAGGTAAAGAACGAATTAAGTCTCATTAGCTTGTAGTCTTTCCTTAAAATGTGAAGTGAAACGTTCTAAATTTCCGTTCATACTATGTTGTTCGCCTTTATAATGCCTGGAATTATAATTCTAAATTCGATAGTAAGAAATTTCACTCAGAAAATATTGTAAGTTGGCTTTTGTATAGTTTAATTAAAATAGAGAGATTAATTATAATTTATAACAGTATGAATATTAAAAAAAAAAAAGGTATTCAGACAAACTTAAACAGCAACAAAGTGAAATAAAAAAATAGCTCATCCTCGTAAGAAGTTCTAAGATGACTATTATACGTTATTGACACCTACAAAGTTGCAATTAATAAAATCAAGAAAAGAACTTCGACATATCAATGCTTAGCGTCAAATTCAAAGTCTAGGAAATGATCAAAAGTTAGCAGGTAGAGCATGGAGAGAGACCTTGTTTGAGTGAGAACTCATGTAAAGTAGTCTGTATATATTAATCAAGGAAAGGACAAACATTAATTGTAAGAGAATACATGGAAACACTTATACGCATGGGGTAGTAGCATTTACATACAATGTTCATGAACAGTATATACCTTAGATAGTCCCTCGATTTGGTCTAAAAGGGAGATTATGTGACGCAATGTAACATGACGATTCCATAACTGCTGCAACTGCTTGTTAGGCGCACCAAGTTTTTTCCTAGCCTCAGACTTATTAGTGTCCTTCAAACCAAAACACTTTCTGCAAGGACCAATTGATAAACGAAGACTACCATAAAGTTTCTTATTTATTATGCTAACTCACACTACACTAAGGTCTTTACATTCTATACCAATCCAAGAACATAGACTTTGGTTACTAAAATTCCAAATACTTAAACAATTCTCAGGGTCTTTTATTATAGATTATTTGAATGTAAATATTTCTAAACCTTCTAGTTGTTGCAAGTCGGGATCTTGTAAACCAGGAAGCGAGTCATTTTTCTCACCCAAAAATCAAATATGAGGCAATATAGTCAAGGATTTATCATGAAACATTACCTCTCAAATATTTAAATTGTATATAATAAAGGTGTCACCTTCATTTAGAAGAAATAATGTACATACAAATGACAGTCTCCTAGAAGAAGCACCTAGATATAAATGGACCTAGTAGGGAAAAAAATCAACTTTGGTTGCGGCAATTTGTCGAACACTTGGTGAACATAGACGAAACTGTCCACAGCCTACAAAAATCTCAATACCCATTTATACTTTGGTTCACTATATTCAACCCGCTAAGCAAAAATCTAATAACAGACAACCTAATTCGTTCTAGAGTCCTAGCTAACAAGTAGTCTCAGAAATTGAACTAATTCTATATGCACAAACTTAGGTTCGTCAATGTACTTACCTTAATAAATCACCGGATTCACAGCGAAAGAGAAGAAAATGGAATACAAAAGTAGAAGTAAATAAGTACCCACAATTTAAGCAACAAATATAAATAGTTGCATAAGGTAATACCTTCCGGAGGTTTTTGGCGATGAAAGTTAGCAACAAGGTGTCAAGGATATGTAATGATCTGGTAAATCCAAAAAGCTGACGGTGATGAGTATGTATGTAGCAAAGCCCTTATAAAAATAAAGGATGTGGGAAAAGAATGCAGTAAGGCCTGTAAGAAATATCATTCATTTTTTAGTTGAGACAATTCATCAAACACCTCATGAGCATAATCGAAAATCGATTCCTACTAAGATAATATATTCACCTAATCTGCAACAATCATATTGTGCACAATTTCTAACATGCATCATGTGAAAAAGCTTAAAAGTAAAATCCAGAACGTAAGAAACTCAACATAGTAAGCAAATCCAATGACAAGTTGTCTAAGGAAGCCTAGATCAAACAATTGTTAGTAGAAGACGGAAGGGGTGAAATTGGGCATGAACATTGGCAAGAACATAACGAAACGGAGAGATAGCAAATCATGGGGAAAGAGCAGGAAGACCCATTGGTAATAGGGAAAGAGAAGGAAATGATAAATAATGGGAAAGTAATTAATTAGTGAGGTGAGATGAGAAAGGTATACTGAAGAAAGAGTTAAATGGCAGAAATGTAAATAATGGCGTAATGGAGGGACACAAGCACACTGAATGTACTGTCACACGCCTATTCTCTTTTATTATAAAGAGATTTATGTTTTTTAAACAATTAGTGTTGGATAATATGCTCTTGCGTTGAAAAATTATGTGCAATGGTTTGGACTCAGGACTTAGAGAGTTAGGAGTTGGGTCAAGATTGCATCAAAAATTGAGGCCTAATCGGTTATAATACGAACTCAAAAAGACCGTCGAAAAACCGCGTTAAAAACTTGTTTTCAAACATCATTTTAAACAATAAATTAGACAATAAAATAAAAGAATTCAAATCGAATTTTCAAGTCGGGTTTAACAAATGTCTATTTTATTTTCAATAAAATAAATAAAAAAACTAAATTTTAAAATGAATTGAAAAATCCATTTAAGACGAAAGTTAATTTTAAATTTCATTTAAAATTTAACTAAATCTGTTGACGACGCCCATTCTACATCTTAAAATGAACTACAAATAATGACAAAGTCGAACGAGAAATACATGTCCTATCATCATCGGGTGTTTGGCGGGATTTCTATAAATGCTTGTATTAACGGATACGGGTATCTACACTACCATATCCTTGACACTAAAAACATTTTTTTGAGAAGAATGGTCTTGCTCTAGCTTAAATTAGGTATTTGTTTCTTTATCAATAACTGTTGGTTAAACAGAGGTGAAGGGTAAGGAAGGTGTCTTAGGTTGGGGTTTTGACATAGTGGCCTTCCTCTTTCCCAATTTCAACCCTTCGAGCCAATTTAACAGCTTTATCAAAGGACCCAGGCTTGCTTTATCCTTACCCTACTTGATATAACCTAATCTAGGTCTTTTAATCAAAGGATCAAAGCTAAAGCTAAAGAATCCTTTGGTCGAGGCAATTGGTGGGGCATGAATCTGCGACCCAACCCCTTAGCGAGCCCAACCAAGGATCGCTCCATGATCCAACATGCCCAATCCCGAGGATCCAAACGCTTATGCTCAGAGGAAAGCCAACCATCCCCGCGGGTTTTGCATATATAGGTCGGCGCAGTATTCCCAAACTTACTAGTCCACGACAAGCCGACCATTGGGTAGGTCCTCAGAGTAAAGAGTCGCCAGCTCTGCGGCCTACCTTAGCATCATAACGTCAGCAAAGGCACGGCTTGCGGGGGGGATGTCTACGTAAGCATATCGAGATCCTCACCCTTTTTCCCTACAAATAAGAATCATTGTTCACCAAGGAACGGGATACAATCAAGTTTTAACAATCTTTCTCTAAAAGTTTTCCCTCACTATAAAGCGTTAGCAAAAGGTAACTCCTCACGAGAAACCAGAACGACTTAAAGTGACTTAAAGAGAATTCGACTTAGGCATCGAAGGGGCTTTCCTCGGAGCTCCCCTAGCCAGGTTTGCTCTTAGTTTCATGAACAAGAGAGAGAGAGAGAGAAAGAGAGGGGGGGTTAACTCCACGGGCCTTAAATCTAAAAACTAAGTCCAGGTCGGTGCAATTTAGGACCCGTATTATGTTAACTCAGTCCCGTGTGTATTTGTAACCCGCATTAGGTGCATTTACACCCGTAACAGTAGCCCAATTAGATCCGATATTTTAAAACGCGTGGAGATTCTTTACATTTCCAAAAAGCAAATGGAGAGTCCATTTCTCGTATCATGATATCATCAAACGGTTATGATATTATGGGTGAATTAAGGAATAATGAAGTTTTGTGAAAAAATAATATTAAACGTGTTTGAGAGAGGAAATGGATTTTCCATTTTTTATCCTAATTGCATATAATTATTTAAGGGTATTGCTCATTCATGGACAAGAATTACTATTGGACAAGAATGACCATTATACCCTTCATATTTCTCATTCCCATTTTCCAAGTTTTATTATTTTCTCAATCTCCCCCAAACCAACTGCAACACCGACCACCATCCGACCGAACAGCCGGCGCCCGACGCCGACCACACGACACGACTGAACACCCCTACACCGACGCCGACCACCTGACGCCACGCATGATCGCTTCCGTCACCGCTCCTTTCGCCGTGCTTGACCACACTTGAGCCTCGTCGCACCGCACTGACCGCCAGCCGAACCAATTTCTCAATCAAGAAAGTAGATACGATGGAGTAATTGGAACAAAAAATTTAGATCACACCTCAGTAATGCACCGGTTCTAAATTGGTACACAACAATTTTTTTTTAAAATGCAGTAATTGGAACCCTTAAGGAAATTGCTTGCCTTTTCGAGGTTGAGAATTGGTACACAGCAAAGTTGCATTGATAAAAAGCCATGGTGCTTACATGACACATGGATATGCGCCGACGACACCATGACCGTTGGCACCCTAAACGACGCCACCATGGCTGCCGCCACTGCACGCACCTCACGCTCTACCCTTCCCCTTTAAATGCTCATTTCGACAAACCCTAATCTCATTAGTCTACTTAATATAATCTAACACCATTAACGAAGTAAAAATGATTATAAGTATTACTTGATCGATATAAGAATTATGGTCCATAATTGATTGATCGACATGAGAAGTAGGGTTCGTAATTGATTAATTTTCAGATTTAATTAATTTGAGAGGAAAGAATTAGAGAGTGTTTGTTGTTTTTAGGAGGGAAAGATAAGGTATGGAAAGTAAATAAATGATAAAATGTCCATAAATGAGTAATTTACTCCATGTCCATGAATGAGTTAAACATCCTTTAGTTGCCTGACTATACCGTTTGCCAAAACAAATGATTCGATTGGATGAGTTTGAAGCGGTATAGTACCCTAACCACACCCCCACAAGGCCACAAGGCACAGGCCTCCAACAACACACTAAACCCACCCTAAACCCCTCACTCCATCGTCACTTGACCTCAACAATGGCGGCACTCTCAAAACCATCTTCCTCAATCCTCCATCGCCTCAAATCCCTCTCTCTCCACCGTCTCAACCACCTCCCACAACCCACTTCCCTCTCCTTCCGCCCCCGCCTCCTCTCCTTCGCCGCCGCTGACGATATCGCCGCCGAACGCCGTAAACGTAAACGCCAACAACGAATGCAACCGCCTCTCTCCCCTTCCCGCCATCAATCTCCCTCTCAACAACAACAACAACAACAGCGTCGCCCACCTTCATCATCCACATCAAACCCTAATTCTCCCAAACTCCCTGACCATGTCTTCCTACTTACTGGCAATCGTCTTTCTTGCCATAACAATATTCTTAAGCTTATTCGTGAAAATGATCTTGATGAAGCCGCCTTGTATACGCGTCACTCTGTTTACTCTAATTGTCGTCCCACCATTTTCACTTGTAATGCTGTTTTCAATGCTTTGCTTAGACAAAGTCGCTATTCCGACTTTTTGTCGCTTCATCGCTTTATTACTCAAGCCGGTATGTTTCTCACTTTGTTGTTTTTGATTGATTCTGTCCAATTGGATTGTTGTTCCAATGTTTGGGTGGTTAATTGTCTTTTGTGCTACAAAGTTTGCTAATTTGATCATGTTTCCATTTACAATGAAGCTTTATCTCATTATTTTTGGAACAAGTTTTGGTAATGAACTACTCCCTTGGATGACAAGTGGACAATAATCCCATTGGGGGGTCAAATTACTCATAGAAACCCTTCCTAATATAGAATAGACAACAATTGACTGAGACACCCAAAAATGAAATAGGACACAAATGACCGTGACGGAAGGAGTACTATGGAATAAATAAAAATGACTCCACGGATTCGTTTATTTTGAGGTATCAGTCCAATGTAATCTGCAGGAAATCGGGGGAAGGTTGTGTACATCTAGCCTGTGTTCCATCTCATTAGGAGGAGACGGGAGTCCTTTAGGCAATGGGGTAATGTTGCTGTTAGCATTGGGAAATTTTATCTTGCCAAAAAGATACGGTATTTGATGATGTACTTGTTAGGTTAGAAGAATTAGGGGTTATCTATGATCCCAACTGTCAGAAAATATATTGCGAGGAGTTGTTTGATGATGTAACGCTCGTGCCTGCCTTCATTAAACTGTGATTGTTGCTATTGAAGTTGTTGTTGCAAAGTTCGGAATTTTTCTTTTTCATTTGAGTTGCTTAGTTTATTAACGTTGTATGGCCTGGTCATTATAGGAATTCGCCACAACTGCTCATATAGGGGGGCTGTATCATCTCTGACATTATTGATCCATCGGATGTGATGAACTGATTATCATCTAACATTACTGCTCATACAAATTTAATACTTGTGTGGTTTGCTTGGTTTTATGAAGTGATGCCTCAGCTGATTCCTCTCTAGCATCACCGTGCATAATTGACATTCACACATGTACCCTTGCTTCCACTGTGATAGATAGTTTGGTTCATATTTCCTGGCATTATTTGAATTGTTGAACAGTATTCCTTATTAAATCATTATGTATGGTTTAGGGTGTAACAAAAAAAGGTTAAAGCTCTGTTTTGCCTTTCGAGTTTAAGCATTCACAATATTTTAAAACTACATCTCAAAAAAGTCAAGCTAATAACCTATGGGCATGGTAGCGGGATTATTAGTCAGGCCTAGCATCTATGAGAGTGGTAGCGGGATTATTAGCCCAGATTAGCATCTATGAGAGTGGTAGTGCGATTATTAAACTAGTAAAGTTGTAAGGTTGTTACTTTTCTAGAAGTGATTTTTAAAATTTAATTAATATGTTGTCTGGTATAGTGAAGATACAGTGCTATTTCATTCATTCGGTTACTTTATTTTCACTCAACAGGTATTGCATCAAACATAATCACTTACAATCTTTTGATTACTCTGTACTGTGAGTGCCGAAAGCCTGATTCTGCTCTTGAGCATTATAAGAGATTGATTGAGGACGCGCCATTTGATCCGTCACCAGCGACTTATCGAATATTGATCAAGGGTTTGGTTGATAATAATAAGCTTGAGAAGGCAATTGAAATCAAAGATGAGATGCTGTCAAGGGGGTTTGATGCCGATCCTGTAGTTTATGGGCATCTGATGAATGGAAGGGCTAAGAATAAAGATGGGGATAAAGTTTTGGGGCTTTTTGAGGAGTTGAAGGAGAAATTGGACGAGTATATCACAAAAGGAATTGTGTATGGACCATTGATGAAAGGATATTTCTGCAAGGAGATGGAAGAGGAGGCAATGAGGGTATTTGAAGAGTTAATGGGGGAGGATTCCAAGGTTAAGATGGATGATGTGGCTTATAATTTGGTTTTGGATGCTTTCTGCAAGCATGGTAAATTTGAGGAGGCTCTCAAATTGTTTGAGAAGATGAAGAGCTTGCATAATCCACCCTGGAAGCTGACCGTGAATCTAGGCAGCTATAATGTGATGGCAGATGGTTATTGTGCAGAAGGAAGGTTTAAGGAAGCGGTTGACGTATTCATGAACATGGGTGAGAAATTTTGTAGCCCTGATATTCTATCCTTCAATAATTTGATTGAGCAGCTATGCAACAATGATTTGTTACCTGAAGCGGAGGAACTCTCTGTCAAAATGTGTGAGAAGGGAGTTAATCCAGACGAAGTAACTTATTGTTTGTTGATGGAAACTTGCTTTAAAGAAAGTAGGCCAGATGCTGCTGCTGGGTATTTTAAGAAAATGGTTGATGAAAATTTAAGGCCTAACTTGGCTGTCTATAACAAGTTGGTCGAAGGATTAGTACAGGTGGAAAAAATAGACGAGGCAAAGTCATTCTTTGATTTGATGGTGAAGAAGCTCAAGTTCAACTCTGCAAGTTATGAATTTATGTTCAAGTCCTTGTGTGATGTCGGGAAACTGGATGATGTGCTTAGCATTGTCAGTGATATGTTGGATGAGGGAAGTGTTGACCTTAATGAAGATATGCACAAAATTGTGAAAGATGGCTTGAAAAGTCAAGGGCGAGAGGAAGAGGAATTAGATAGACTTATTGAGCAGAAGGAGAATGAGAAAGAAGAGGCTAAAAGACTGGAGGCCGAAAAAGCGGAAAGAGCCAAAGAAAGTGCTAGAGCTGCTGTTGCTTCTATAATTCCATCCAAGTTGTTCGGTAACAAAGACGACAAACAATCAAGTGCACTCTCTGGAAGTGCTGATATTATTTCGAACAATGAAACGATAGCCAGTGAATCATCTTCTGATGAATCTACTTCAGGAGAATTAACAGTGGAAGAAGTAACTGGAGGCCACTCAGCAGGCGAATCAGCACTGAAGAGTGTGGACCCTGCGCAGGCTGCCGCTTAATTTTGTACTATCTAAAGAGTTCAGGTACCCCTCGATGCAAAATGTGGTCTGTCTGAAGATTTCTGTCACTAATATATAGCGGCAATTTGACAAAAGGGGTGATGGGATGTTATTCTTTATACTCCCTCCGTCCCGGTCATTTGTTTACCTATGCTTTTGGCACAATTATTAAGAAAATTGTAGGGGACTACTTGTGGTTGTACTTCGTGGATGACATGTGGACAATTGTCCCACTGGGTGATCAAGTTACTCATAGATTATCTTCCTCATATAGAAAGGTAAACAAATGAATGAGACACCTTAAAAAGGAAATGGTAAACAAATGACCGGGACGGAGGGAGTATATCTTACAAGTTGAACGTAATTGATGCCAATGTGTTTCCGTCTTGTGATCTCCTTATAAAATACATGTTATCAGAACTAGCGTTATATATCAAACCAAAGTGGGTTTTTTTGTGCTTTCTTTGGGAATAATTAACATACAAAATAGCAAATAATTTTTGGTCATCTTAGGAAAACAAATGGAAATCTAGTGGGCGAGTGCATTTTGTAAATTAGTCCTCTATTTTAATGTGTCCCATAATGACCAGATATGCCTTGTTATTGGCTCAGTTGGTTAGAATAATATACGGAGTAAAATTTTGTAGGGATTTTCTATAATATACCCGTCTGTTTTTAAAGTTTCTACCATATACCACGAATCACCACCATAACCCAGCCATAATGAACTTCAAGTTTGGGCTAGGAGAGGGAGTCACAAAGGTTGGCGATGGTGTTTAGGGTGGATGGTTGAAGCTTTTCATTTTTACTATTGTTTGTAATGGCCTCACGTTGAGGAAGTTGTAGGTGTGTTGGATGTGAAGTGGTGGAGGCTAGGAGGCGGTCTGGCGTCGAGGTCCAGCGCTGCCAGGAGATGCCGGCATCGTTGATGGCCTGATTGTGGATTTGTGGTAGGGTCTGGTGGCAACGAGGAGGTTGGTGGTGAGGATATGCTTTAGATGTGGCGGTGGCGATAGTGTGGAGTCGGTGATAGGGGCAAAGGTGATGGTTGCTTTAGGTGGTGTGGTGTGGAGTAGGTTATTAAGGTAAGAATGAGGTTATTAATGTGATGAGTGTATTAGACTATGAGGTAACAATTAATAATGTCTAATATTATAATGACAGTTAAACTAGGGTATATTGTAGAAAATTATCAGTTTTGGAGGTATAATTTAGGAAGTTACAAATAGTGAGGTTATATGAGAGATTCTAAAAACACAGGGGTATATGGTAGTATATCCCAAATTTGTATTAGACCAAAGTAACTTGGAATTTAAAAAAAAAAAAAAAAAAGCTTTACGGGCCAGTTATATATAACAGAAGTATCTGACTTATTGAGATTCACAAGAATTCGATCTACTAACGGAGAGCTCCATAGACTTTTAGAAGGGAAGGGGGGGTGGGGCCTTTTTAAAATCTTTCTTGTGCTGGAGGATATTAATTTGTCTTTCGACGGGAAAATAGATTCCTCCATTTCGCTTTAACCCAATTTGCTCTCCAATAAGAGAATCGGTTCCCACCCTTTCCTGCCCTCCAAATCCCTTCATCCGAAAAAAAGGATTAGACCCATACTAACATCTTACTGTCCTGTTAGAATTCCTATCATGCAACTTTTTTGGTCCTTCATCCAAAAAATGGATTCTTCACTATCTCAATCTTCACTTAGTATAAATTCATTCTTCCTTCTCTAACATCAGGAAACTTGATTGCCTTACTTTTTTTTAATCGCCCTCCATCTATTCCCAATGAACTGGAAAATGCATTGTTCCTTTTGGCTTTGGGAAAATTGAAATGGATCTAACGACCTCTTTTATTGTCTTTTTTCTTCGGTGAACTAGTGAACGGTTTCTTATTCTCGTTTCAAGGTCATATTTTCTCTAAATGCAGGAGCTAGAAGAAGGAAGGTGGGTTGCATGTCTAAACCCTGTCCCACTTGATGCGGGAGCCTCTTTTAGGTGTGGCAATGGATGACGGCCATTATTGCCCATAATTTATTTCCCTCCGTACATAGAACACGTTTTAAGTTTGTCTTCTTCGGTAAGCGTTTTCTTGTTTAAAGGAGCGCACTATGTCGCTGATAAGAATTGAATCCTTAACCTCTTGGTTGGGGTAAGAGAGCTCTTACCACTTGAGCTAAATTGGTGAACTGTATTTCAGACATTTTAAGAGAGATTTATGTTAAGAAGCCGGGTTCATTAATTAGGTCAGGTTAAATAGTTGATGCTAACGCATATCTTTAAAATCTGCCGCATTTGAAGATGACATTATGTCTTTGAAGAAATATTAATGGCTTGAAGAATGTATTTTTTGACAAAGAAACTTCAAGGTTGTGTTTGGACATAAAAGACGGGAGAAACAGACTAGAGAGGGACGGGGGAAGAGAAAGGGGGATGGTTTTCTTTCAAATCTTTACAATGTTGGAAATCTTTTCATTTGTTTGTTGGAGGCAAATAGAGGGAACTGTTTTTTCTTCTCGCCTAATCCGCCACTTTCATTTTGCTAACTAAACAAATTTATAATCCGCCACTTTCATTTTGCTAACTAAACAAAAGAAATTACCTTCGTCAGTTTCCCTCCCTTCACTTTTCCCTCTAATATAATCTTCTAATCCAAATGTGCCCTAAATGTAGCTTAGCGAAATGGTATTCCTATTATTTAGTTTCTACTTCTCTAAAATTGGGAGACAGGTCTAAAATGTGATTGAATTAGTTCTTGCTAGAGTCAGGTATGGAAGTCAGATCATGCTCCCTAGGATACGGTACTTTTAGCGGTAGTAGTGATATTCAGCTTAATGGGAAAGCCTACGACCGGATTGAATAGGCATTCTTTAGAAATTGCTTTGGTTACCATAAGTTCGGGCAAGAAGCTAATACTGAGTTGGATCACCTTCACCTTCAACTTCATATGTTCAATGTACTCGGATTCCTTAATAATGAGTTTGATCACTTTCCCCTTCACCTTTATGTTCAATGCACTCGGAGGATGACCTATGAAATATTGGGGGGTGTCTTTAAAGGTGTAAGACTAGTACAAAATATTAAAAGAAAGATCTCTTTAGTTGGGATGAAGTACGTTTTTTATCCACATTTAGGTTCTCACCGTCTATTTTTACAACATATTTATACGATACTGATGCTTTATACGTTTAAACGTATCCGTATGGTACCTTGGCAAACTTGTATAATTGTCGATATATATCCAGCTTTCTTTGTTCAAGCAAACAAAGTATACTCACTTTTGCCATTAAACCGATAAAGGAATTGACTTTGTGACTAATTTAAGGCATTTGTGTCCTACTTGAAGGTATTTTGCTAGCCATCATTCCTCATCTGAAAGGATAAAGAGTGGGAAAGTAAATTGGGAAGTGATCAGGAGTACGACTTAATAATTAGTATCCAGGTAACATTAATGGGAGGATTTCTTCACAAGGCTCAGCTCACTACTACTTTTATTTTGAGGAAAAAGCTCGATATATTATTTAAAATCAGACCCCGATATATTATTTAATCAAATCTCGATATAAAATCGGTAGCAACATCATCCATGATCAACTCAGGACAACAATTATCCCAAACCTGAGTCGAATAGTCCATAGGCATGTGATGAGGCATACAACTCAGGACAACTTTCATAGGCATGTAATGAGGCATACCATGGAGCAACAAAAATTATCAAACCCCATACTTAGCTCAAGGATTCCTTAATTACATTCCCGATGTAGATCAAATGTGCTTTCCTCCCCTTTAGAAAGTTTTTGAGATGAAGAGAGTCAGATTCAGATCGAGTTTCCGCAGCTTTGGCCTTCGCAATCTCCACATTCCAACATTGTCTGGTCTAGCGCACACGACCTCACCCTTAAAATTCCGGATATCTACTCCCCTTGTCCTTAAGGGCGGCAACATCCACATTTTTTTCGGGGTTGGGAGTGTTTTCTTAGGATGGTGTGTAATAGTCTTACAAATGATGACCGGGATGTCAACGACTAGGGTGTTCCGTCGCCGACGACTTGCTAGTGGAAGGTGACAATATGCGGTGGTGACTACTGGTGGATAAAATGATTGGGTTAAGGGGAAAGAGAATTGGAAACCCTAGAAGGTGAGGGTAAGGATATAAAGGACTTTGGTGTAATGGGAAGATTACAGGGAATGAGCCAATGGGTGAAAAACAGTAAAATGTGTCATTACGTTACTTGTCAAGAAAAAAAAAGTATCATTATATTTCGTTCTCTTACCTTTTCCTTGATCTTTACAAAACGCTCCCTAATTCCTTACACTACGCGGAATGTGAGTAACTAATCAAAGTAACTAATGCTGTTAAAAAAAGAATCCGTATTATAATGTAAACGGGTCAAGTACAATCTCATTTAAATAAACAGGAACAACTTTTGTTATTTCCTAGATTGTTTGTTTTTGTCCTTATCTATCTAAATGGGTAGTACTTGATTCGTCTTAAATAAGAATTCATGTTTTACCACCCGCACTTTCTGAGTTCCTGGCATTTACTTCATTTTGAAATCTATTACGGAGTACTTCCTTTGTAATAGTTATATTCCCAGCTCCTAGCTTATTTGATCATACAGAAAGAAAATTAGAGGCCAGTAGTTGACACGAAGTCACGAACAAAAGAGAAGTATGCTAAAATGTTATGAATGTCGCAACCAAATACTAGAAATCATTTAGTCAGTCTCTTGATTTTCGAGAGACGGATTCAAATTTTTTTCACATTGAGATCAATCTTTCAAGAAAAAACTAGCCCTATATGGCTATATACCATACCCACTTATCAAACATAACCAAAAATGAACTAGAAGATCTAGAAAGCTGGAATGACTACTAATATCACATAAACAAACGAGAAATACGAACCACCATCAAAATTAATAGCTTCTCCCCCAATAGGTCCACTTCTTAGCAGGCTTTCCAGAAGCAAAGCAAATTGTTCCTGAATAGACACAATACGTGACATCAAGTAACCCACAAAGACAATCGCCGATGGAGAAGTAGAACTAGCGCGAAAAGAAAAGAAATTGGACTATCATGTATAACTACCAGGAGTAATCAGCATTCGAAAATTAGGTCTTTTAATGGGGGCAGTGTAAATCAGTCTTCAAATTGCAGCAGATAGGATCTAATTTTAACGAAACTGTATGCTATACTGTCTAAATTTAAGGACAAGAATGAATGTTAATTTAAGATTAAGCAGAATGTCTCTCTCAAATTTGAGTGTATACCTTCTTCCATCTCCGGCTGATCAAACGGAGTGCACAAAGTCTTAGCTGCCCCCATGTCACCTTTAGTTCGAGCTTTGACTTCTTTCTCAACTTCCTGATTAGATTTTAATAATAGATCAGGTATTCAGGTTTTAACGATTTCTGAAACTGGGCCTGAACAGTTAGCAAAATACCAGAAGCTGTATGTACGACTATAATAGGTAATAACAGCCTTTTCACCTCGACCTTAAGAACGCAATCTGACTAAAAGGCCATAAATACTAGACACGTAATTTAGACAAGGATTGGGTTTGGTGGGACAAACTAGAAAATGATGCCGTTTTGTAAATCCATGGTATCAGTGTAAGAGGTTGACAGGTTGTAACTTGTAAGCGTATAACCAACAATTGAGCAACTGCTACTTCACAAAATAAGAAACAGAAGAATTTTGGTTCCATTGGAAATGAAGATAAAAAATTGTTTCTATTTCCAGAATCAAAATTTATAAAACACTGCGGAGTGGAATTATCCTAGCTCCCAGTTCGGTGGCACTCCACTGAACTCCATGTTTTGAATCACCTTACCTCACTCGTTACCCAAAGCTAATTTTTTTTTTTAAAAATAAGTAGTCAATAACACAGTCAAGGAAGCTTGTACAAGGAGTTCACTACATCGAACAATGCACAAGGTTCTACTTCCTATAAACTAAAGGAACACGAGATCTGCCACATGTTTTTTATATGAGGCGACCTATATTAATGGGTGTCATTCAGGGTTCTGGTTGACAAATTTGTCCGAAACCACAAAGACTTGTGAATACAAAATGTTTTAATGGGAAAATTATGAGAAACTAATCTAAAACACCTAAACTTATGGCAAAAAAAAATTTCTTGGCTTCCCCAAGAGTACATAAATTTGAGCACTTTGTTCTAATAACAAAGGCTGAAGCTCGCTGTTGAGGCAGAGCTTCACCCAGCTTTCACATGATTAATACGAAAAGTTGCTTTCATGATAACATTAGAAATGTTGTTATATTGGATAATAATCGACCACATAGACTTTGTATAGTCAAGCTTATAATTGTCAGAAAGTATAACTAGCGTCAAATTTCAACAGTGAGCAGTAACATCCACGAAAATAGTGAAAGAAACCTTCTGCAATGCAAATTTCAAACTCAAATAAATTGGACAATACCTCCTCGTCACACCAAGGAGCAAAGATCAACTTTTTCTGCGACAATGCTTCAACAAACTCTTCCCATGTCCTCACTACGCATATGCATGCATCTCTCTTTTCCTTTGCACGATCATATAGGCTGTGTTGGATTGCGTCTAGCAGTTCTTTCACCTGATCAACCAGATTAGACATGGGTATGTCCTTCTTTGCCAAACTGTCTCGTCTAACAGCACGAACCTGTAAATAGATGGCCAGTTTTTGTCAAGTCATGATAAGTACAACAAAAACTTCACCAATGAAATGGATAAAAAACTCAAACATACTATCAAGCTTTCCGACCTCAGAACAGAGTTACCTACTAAAAACTTAAAGAGTAACCGACCATGCTGTGGCCAATGGCTAAACGTCAGAAATCATTGCCTTTCCGGAGACTACAAATTGTGCTATATTTGCATGTGATAATCCGAACCGTAATTTCAGATAGGAGTACAGCCGAATAGGACAGTCAATCGTGAAAGACATGATTTAAACCCAAAGATACAAACATTTGGAATTTTGGATTGAATTGCTTATAACTAAAATGATTATTAGTATTCCGTAATCCATTTATCAGCACAAACCGTTGCTAAATGCTGCAATTTCGGATAGGAGTACAGCCGAATAGGACAGTCAATCGTGAAAGACATGATTTAAACCCAAAGATACAAACATTTGGATTGAATTGCTTATAACTAAAATGATGTATTAGTATTCCGCACAAACCGTTGCTAAATGCTGTTGTTGGTGTAGAGCTTCTGATTAGCATCTTTTTAAAGCTAACAACACTATGCAATCGTCTAGGGGGAAAAAGTACAAAACAGGATCAGAGTATCTGCCATGAACACGACGGGCACTGTGTGCAATATGCCGATATGATTTAACATAATTTCAAAATTCAAACTATAAAGATGTCATTAGGCTCTCAGAATTCGTGGAGTATTTAAAAGTTATAACAACAGATCTTCGAAGGAATAACAAAGATAAGTTATAATTGGTTTTCATGTTCAATTAAAAAGTTTTACCAGTTTAGATTTGAAGCCAACCTCAATTCAAACTGAAAATAAATAAATATACTCTCTCCCACCAGCATGCTAAGTTGTACCAGAGCAGCTCACATTTTACATCTTCAAAATGCATTGCATAGCATAGCAAAGCCAATATATTGACAAGAAACTCGTTACAATATAAAAAAAAAAAAAAGATATGTTAACAATAACAAAACACAAGGGGTTACATAAGTGGTAACAAGAATAGAATAATAGATAGATACAACATCACATAAACCACTAACCATATCAGTCAAACGAGGCAGAATACACAATAATCAAGACAAAAAAAAGGCAAGAACCATCAGATAATGAAACCGACAATCAACGAGGCACAGGAAGCAATCATAAAGATACCTGATTATTAGCCATATCCTTTGGTCCAATCTCGATTCTCAGAGGAACGCCTTTCATTTCCCAATGAGAATACTTCCAACCTGGAGAGTAGTTATCCCTAAGATCTGTCTCAACACGAAGGCCTGCTTCGCTCAAAATTTTAACAGTGGAAGTACAAGCATCAAAAATTGCTTTTGTGTCTGCATCTTTGAAAGGGACGGGTACTACGATGATCTGGGTAGCTGCCACTTTTGGTGGAAGAACTAGCCCTTTGTCATCACCATGAGTCATCACCATTACCCCTATCTGCATATTGCTAAAAAAAGTGTAAGAAAACGATTTTGACCACCTCAGTGAATAAAAATATTATAAGTCAACAAATAAGAGATCGATTATTAGATCTTGTTAACAGCGAAGTAGCACATGAACTCCCTCAGCGTGTTAAAGAATAGTAGGCCCACTAAACTCCCAACAAAATGCTCAAGAAATACTGGAATAATTGCTAATCAATAAAAAAAACATGGGTTATAGTGAAAGAAACTTCATCTAACCGTTCTGGTACTGTACGCCCATGAATTCTGCCAAACCATTGCCTTTTCTCCTTTCTCATTTTCGAAAGTAATCTCGAACATTTCGGCAAAATTTTGGCCCAAACAATGTGAGGTTGCACCTTGTATGCCACGTCCAGTGTTCGGAATGAAAGCCTGTGATAGGTGAAAAAATCAACCTACGCAGGAATACAAAAAACACATCTCACAAATGTGTTTTTATACAATTAGCAATTCAGATTAAAAAAAACTTAAGAAATTTGTTTTCGACTAACAAACATGTATACCTCAACACTTGTAGTGTAATATCCACCAGCAAACTTCTCCAATTCACTCTTCTTTCCCTTGATCACAGGAACAGCCAAAAACTCCTCGTATATTTGCCGATAAAGTTCCAATATTTCAAGAACCTAGAGCAGCAATAATACATAACGGTCAGCAATTTGAAGTAAATACTTCTAATACTTTTTTTTAACGATTAAAACTTTTATTACTTAAGAGAAGCCATTTAACAAGAATATGGCTAAGGGGAAATCGATCAATTAAAAAGAAGTGCTGTTGTCCACTACCTGTCCACCAAAATAGCACACATTTACATGACTTCGAATAAATTTTCTGTGTAGCAATATATTTTCGAGGGCAAAGTTTAGATAGTCATTAAGAAAAACTAATTGTTTCATACCATTGAAGTCCTTTCGTTAAAGGTCATCTAGTTTAACCTCTTAACGGGGAAAAGCATCAGGGGCTTTTAAGGAAATCCATGTCAATCCCTACTGAGGATGTCTTATCCTCACGCCTAGTAATTTTAATGATTCATTTGTACAATTTATTTCGGTTATAGAAACACAAAATTCTTGTAGCCCAAATTTATTCAATAGTGTGTACTACTTCATACTCCCTCTTTTCAAATGAATTTGATACTCTTTTCAAATGAATTTGATACGTTTGTTTAATATATGTGAGTTATATGTTAATAAAGCGTACGGAATTCATTTGAAAGGAGGGAGTATACAACATCAAATATTATGAATGAATAGTCTAACATAAAGTCAGTAAAATAATTTAGACGGAGAATTGAGGTGAAAAAATTATTGCTTCAATGGTTTAAAGGTGTTCTAAAAGTAACTAGATAGGGCTCTTATCAGCTTTTCTATGATGGGCTTGTCACTTGTGTCAGCTTTTCTATCAGGGCTTCTATGAGGACATTTAAGCTCATGCAACAAGAGTTCTTTACCTACCTCTCAAGTATACCAGGGAAATTTCAATACAACAAAGTTTATTTAGCTAGACAACGCCTTACCTCGGCATCTGCTTCTGCCTGTGTTGCGAAAGCTGTATGCCCTTCTTGCCAGAGAAATTCACGGCTCCTACAAACACCACAAACCATATTAGCTGGTAAGATAAAATGTTTAAAAAAAACAACCATGGCCTTAAACTGGAACGAATGTCTAATATTTCAAAAGACGGGCTTTCTTCTAGAACAAGACATGAGTTTTGGATATATTCCCTACCTGGAATTTTAGGATTGCCACTAGTATTTACTTATTGTACTTCAAACTTTTAGTATTGCTAGATCTTGAACACCACAAGTTGGCAGATTTCATCACTGGACATTATTGTTAACTGCAACATACAAGTGACAAATGTTGGCATGCAGCCACTCCATAAAATGAGTCTTTCACTTACAGTATGTACATTTTTAATAAGAGATTGAGGGAGTCGAGGTTCACAAGGTGACAAAATAGACAAGAGTACTGCATAGGCATATATGGCTCAGGAGAAATAACAATACTAAATATCTACATACAGCATGAAAAGGAATTTCTGAGAAAAAAAAAGTTCGCCATAAGCTACCTAATGAAAGGAGTAGGGTTGCTGAATTCCCAGCGAACAACATTACACCACTGATTAAGTCTTAATGGTAAATCACGGTGCCCCCTGATCCACTTGGAATAGTAGGGATACATGACAGTCTCACTTGTGGGGCGAATAGCAATTGGTACTTCTAAATCCGACTGTCCAGACTTCGTAACCCATGCAACCTACAGAAAATTTCCACACCAACGCAGATTTTACACACTGGGAAAGGTGAAACTAAAAGAAACTCAGTAGCTCATGAAAACGCACCTCCGGAGCAAAACCCTCAATGTGATCTTTCTCTTTCTGCAGAACTCCAGGTGATACAAACAGAGGGAAGTAACAATTCTTGACTTTCATCTTTTTTATTTCCGCATCAAAAAATTCCTAAAACAATTCAAAAAAAAATAATCTTGCTCACCATGCTGCGCGGCACCTGGTATATTATTCCTTATATAATGTTTAATTCTGATTGATCCCCTCACAAAAACATCCACAGCAACGACAAAAACAACAACAAACTAACTCCAGTTTCAAAGGCTCCCATGATGGATGTACGTAGCCTTATCCACGAGGTGCACATAAAGAGACTATCTTGCCATTATCCATAATGACATTTGCTTTGAGAATTGCAAATGTTGATGGAGCCTTACCCTTGTGTTAACAGGCCTCAAAGGAACTAAACAAATCATACATCTGAGCATGTGTGTTGAGATCAAACTTTAAAACACTAGAAAACTTCTCCCCATTGTGACTTCACACTCAAAGTCCGAGCCCTTTTAGAAAACAAAAGGTCATGTCGGAGGATGAAAGCACACAACATTGGTTAGCTAAATAAGAGCTACAGTTGGTTGACACGTTACGATGTTCAGTTTGACTCACCACCTAAATGTGCCAGTAAAACTTTCTTTTGAAGCGTTGTACAGGTAAACAGGTTCAGTCCTGCTTTGAAACCAGATCGTACTAACTAAATATGATACGCAGCAAAGGTAAACTGTAATTGAGTAACTAAATCTCGAGACAATTGAAATAATTCCAAGAGAAACATCCTTAAGAAATGTAAGAGAGCAATGAGTGTTCATTTACCTGCATAACCTCCCAAATAGCCATGGTCCATGGCCTCAAAATGTAACAGCCAGAGATATCGTAATACTCGATCATCTCTGCATTAACAACAACCTACACCGAAACCCATACATAACAATATTACGATACAGTAAGGAAGGATTGCTTAAACATAAAGACAATGTTGTTAAATGAATAAAAAAAAAAAAAGAGGACCTCAGAGTACCATTCACCAAAATTATCATCTTTCTTAAAAGATAATCCTAATCCAGTCTCTTTCTTCACTTCCTTCTTCTTTCCACTACCTATGTATTTCAGCGTTATAGCAATTATTAATCTATGAGATATTGTAATTAGTAGTCGACAATGAGACCGTCTCATACAAGAATTCGCAAAAGCTTACGAACCAGATTTATTCTTGGGATGGGCGGTGTTTGGCATGGCAGCAAGGGTTGTAGTGCTGCTAAAATTGCGACTGTAAAATACAAAACAATTCAGCAAATAAGAGAGAGATAGAGAAAAAGGAGGAGAGAGAAAGGGAAGGAGAAATAGTAATACCGGGGATAAGAGAGGAAAGGGAGAAGGAAGGAGGGGAGAAAAGGGCGAGGGCGAAGTCGAGAAATGAAGAATGGTGAAGAGAATGAGTTGACAGCATATTTGTAGGCGACACCCACTGCAGACATTTATTAACAGAAGAAGAAGAAGAAGAGAAGATTCGACTGACTGCTCATTGCTCAACCGATGATATTGTTTGTTGATATTCACTTTGGCTTTGGGAGGGAACGGGGAAGCCCACATTTGGAGTTTCAACTTTTTTTTTTTTTTTTTTATGGACGCTCTATTTCGCATACGGATTTTACACTTTCACATACGACTTTTACAATATTAACCCCACATGACCAATAAGAAAAACCCAATATGTTGATTTAAAAAATATAAGACAACTTCCCACCTCCCCACTAGCAACACTCGACCACCTGGCCACCACCGTCACCGGCATTCACACCCAGAGAAACACACAACCACCCCCCGCATGGCGTCAACCACCGTCTCCTGCACTCGTTTCCCCTTGCACTACCCCATCTCCCGCACTTTCTTCCCCTCCCTTCCCCCTGCTTCAACCACTACTAACCAACATACATCGCGCATTGTCGTCCCTCCCCCTTCCCTTACTCCGCGCACAGTCGACCACCTGATCAAACACCTCCCAGTGAGTCCCAGCCCCCTGCTCCGAGCACCATCCCCAACCCAAACAAGTAATATGCATTCGCAATTAAAAGAGCAAAGTACATGTATCAAGGATAATAAGAAAAGCTAATGAGTGAAGGTATAGAAGTGGGTTGTGTTGAGGCACATATGAGAATGTGGTGTTAAGACCGGTAGTCGCATCGACACTTAGCAAACCAATTCTACAATATTAACCACAAATACTTTAACTTTCTTAGTTGTACCCATTTTTTCGAAAAAAACTTTGACCGGCAGTAAGTCTTGGCTACAATTTCAGAAGACGATAATTTTTTTATTTCAAACCGTACGTTTTTACGAGATCTTCGAGTAGATAATAATTATTGATTTTGAATTTCGACTAAGGAATCTTGACCGGTCAAAGTCTTGTGACGGAATAAACTTTGACTGATGAGAACTCCCGGGTAAACGTTCCAAATGCATTGTTTTTTTATTTTCAAATCCACTTACTTGATGATCTATTCGATTTGAGGAAAATCATTACCATCTTTCGAAATCGTAGCCAAGAGTTATTGGTAGGTGGTCAACCTTTTTTCGCTAAAAAATGATATCAGTGAAAAAATTCAAAAATTCACGAATACCAAAAAGAAAATGAGTCCGTTTTTAAAATAATGCTGAAAAAACAAAAAATTATCGTTTTGGGTCAGTTTGAAAACTATTTATCGTTTTGGTGTCCACGTAGGCTCGGGATTTGCGAGCCAATGACACAGAAGAGACATTGCCAATGGCGTGTCTCTGTTGGACATATGAGGCAGCTGAGTTTATATGAGCACAGAAACACGCCAATCTGAATAGCGTGTTTACTTCCTAAGACACGCCATTGACAATGGTGTGTCTCTTCAGCAACATTTTTTAACATAAGCAGGAGGTTCTGCTCTATGACAGAAGAAAGACATGTCATTCGCATTGGTGTGTTTCTTTAAGAAGACACGCCAATCTGAATGGCGTGTCTATAACACGGTATATATTTTTAAAAAAATTTCAATACCTACCTTTCAATACTTACTTTCATAAACAACAAAAAACGATTACGCAATTTTGGCAAAGAAACCATAGTTTTTATAAGATTAAAAAGGAGTTTTCACACCACACAAAAGAAGCACAAGGGGTTTCAGACTTAGTCGTCTACTTACTACAATATCCATTACATTGTCTAAAAACTATTACAACTGCTTCAAGTCATCTTTTTCCCACGAAGACGAGACCAAATCCGCTTTCCTTTTAAAGGCTCCAGGGTTCCTTGTTAATTGATGGGCGACATTGAAGTATTGATGCGCCTTGAGCGTCGTCTGAACATTTGCAAGGTCTCATTGTCTTCCTCCATTGACTCTTGCCTTGTTGAACCATCTCCCCTTTCTTCACGTTGTTCCCCTACTTGGGTTTCTTGCGTCGGTTGATCAAATTGTTGAAGAAGAGCTGAATACCCGACATGTTCAAGAGATTGGAAGAGTTGTTCCGGATGTTAGACATGATGTTACGGTAATGAGGGGGCACCTCTTGAGGCATCGCTTGTATCTCTGTATTGCATGTCCTACGGACTTCGGCAAACCCGTAAGCCTGAAAAAAATAAATAGTGTTAAAAATAATATTTTAAGAAAGATTTTAAATATTAAGAAAGATTCATATTAGTAAAACTTACAAGATAAGCAGTGGCTCCTAACGGTGCTTGGTAAGCCTGTTGGAAGGTAAGGTTGATGAATCGGCGAGTGCGATCCCGGTACGAAACCATGTAAGGGTCATTGTAGCCCATGTCATTGTTATCCTCAACACCAAGGAACCTAAATTGGGTCCTCCTCCCCCACATAGCTATGTAAGGTGAATGATGATCCGACCAATTCCTTGTATGGGCACTATTCTAGGACTATTATAATGACCCCAATAAGCCTCATCTTTCAAAGGCTGAAATTTGCTAGCATATGAAGCCAAATGCTCTCCCATTGTGTATCTAATGTCCACAAATTGGCTTGCATTTAACTTCATTTTTTTACATATCGCGTACACATGTGAACAAGTGTACTTGTATGTTTGGAACTTGTTACAAGTACATGTTCTCTTTGACAAATCAACGGTGTGCAAATGGCTACCACATGATACATTTCTTGAACCTCTGCGTGTTGTCACTTGGTAAAACCCTCCAACATGGTCAAAAGATACAACCTTGTGGTATGCTCCTTTTTTGCAATTTTCCTCTAACAAATGTGTGATTTTAATACTATAATGTAGACCCCGCAATAAACGTTTCCTTGCCTCTTCACGACGCTCAACAAAATACACATTGACTCTAAAAAATATAAACTGCACAAGTGTGGTGATGTGAAGAAAACGTGCTCCTTTAAGCACGTTATTAAATGCCTCCGCTAAGTTTTTAGTCAATATGCCTTACCTATGACCACCATCATGACAAATTGACCACTTCTCTATTCCTACTTCAGCTACATAATGTTGTGCATCTCTATCCATCTCACCTAGACGGGCAATGATAAGGGTAAAGTCGCGTCATCTTAATCAAAGTAATCCTAATTCACTACTAACTAATAGTCAGCGGTAAGTAAGGTATCGAATCCACAAGGAAGCGGTAGTATTCTAATTTGTTAAACTAGGTTCGTCTCTATAGTAACAATTTCGGGGTTTTGATTTGTATTTCTAAACTAATAGCAAACAATAACAATAAAAAGGTTGAAATCAATAAGATTAAAAGTCTAGGGTCTCAGGTTCACTAGGATTATTATTCAGGGATAAGGGTGTAATCAACTATCATGCAATAAACTTATTTAAGGTCACAAGATCGGTCGAATCAATTATGCCCTTTAGATCTACAATCTAACATGCGATCGCTATCATTAAACGAGTTCTATTCAATTATCGTAGCCTATCTTAGTCTTAACCCGGTCGGTGTTAATCCTAATTTGCGAGACTAGCTAATTAATCCTGGCCAGTAATCAAACAACTAGAATTAAAACGATAATCAAACGATAACCATGCAATTGCAATTCAATTAATTAGTCTATCCCTTCTAACAATCCTAGATCCCCTTTCAACCCTAGAAAAGAATTTAGTTACTCATAACAATATTAATAACGACAATAATAAATAAAGTAAACATGCTTGACAATAATAAAAGGATTGACAAAGAATAATTAAAGAACTAGAAGGTAACTAATTGAATAACGAAGAAAGATTGAAGAATACCGATTACAAGTTTGAACTAAAGACAATAATCTTGATGAATGAATCCAGTAGCAAAGCAAACAAAACTTGAGTTTCTAATATAAAAGCATACCTAATTATGAAAGACGAGCTTTCCTTTTATAATAAAATCTAATTAACTAGGTTAAACTAATTTAGGAAAACCGAAAGTCGTTAGAATATTAGGCTGCAAGGGGCTTCTGCTCGATCGAGCATGACATCAGCGCGACTCGATCGAGCAAGGCAGTGTTGCTCGATTGAGCATTATCCCTCATTTTGGCTCGTTTCTTCACTTTTCTTCATTCCTTCTTTACCGCTCTCGATTCCCGTGCCTAACCTTCTACGATCTGACTCCGCCATGCTCCATACTAACTCAAAAAGCTCCATATGCATCCAATCTGCATTAAAACATGATAGAAGCGGTAGAATCGATATTCTAGCTAAAATAGCATAGAAATAAGCAAGGAGAGACGATAAATCGAGTCTATATGTATCTAAGGGAAGTATAAAATATGTGAATAAATAATGATCATCAAACTCCCCCAAACCAATCTTTTGCTTGTCCCTAAGCAAAGCACTCAACACTATACAAGGACAAACATACAAATGGTGAATGAAAAACTCAAAGCTAATGTTAATGCACATACAAATCCCAAGCAATCCATGTCTATAACAAAGTAATGACCAAGTTGTACCAATAAAACAAATTTAAAGGCACAGAAAAGTAGAAAACGCAGCTCATATTCCAAGATTTTACATGATACCGTAGTATAGACAAAAACCAAATACCTTTCAATTTTGTAAGGCTCAATTTGTCGGATTCTCGCGGATTCACTCATACACTCTTAAGTTTATGTAAGGGTGAGTTTTGTAAAGATAAAAAGAAATAGAAACACTCACTCAACTTATGAAACATGCATGCATTCTAATGTGATAGTAATTTCCCCAACTAATACGCATTCGCTATAAAGTACATGAATCAAGACAATAAGGGAGGCTAATGGGTGAAGGTATAGAAGTGGATTGTGCCAAGGCACGTATGGGAATGTGGGGCTAAGACCGGTAGTCGCAGCGACACTTACCAAAACAAATCTACAAGACTAGCACAAACCAACACCTGACTAGAGAAATCATCTTAAACTTTGACAACACAAGAGAGATATCGGAATTGCTCTCTAAATATGCATTAGACTCTAGTATAACCCCTTTCATTATCCCTTGAACAATTTAATGAAACAACAAATTTTTTTTTTCTTTTTTTTTCTTTTTTTTTCATATCTTTTGCTTCATAACATTTCTCAACAAAGGGAATAAATGACACAATTGCCAACGTACTTGCTACACCCATTTGATATTCTTTTTAAAATCCCGACCCAACCATAGTAGACAAGAAAAAGCATGCAACTGCGACTGTCCCGATAAGGTAGGCAAATTCTAGGAATGTAGTTATTAAATAGGTTATAAAACAGACTACAAAAGGCTCAAATGGGCTAAACATAAAGAACTCAATAATAAGGGTATTAAATCAAGTCTTTTTGGCTATGTGAGACATATTTAAACAAAAAGAACCGACTTTCCTCATGCACTTATCAAACGAACGCGTATAGTATCAAGAAACGAATGTCACACTTATGCAATTTGATGTTACATATTCCACAAGGAGTACCACACTCATAAACCTAAAGACAATGAGACCAGTTTATTGATGTTCCTGGCCTAGGAAGCTCTATAGACCTCAGAATTTAAAGTGGTTTACCAACAAAAATTGGCCAAATCTAATTAGCATAAGGTATGTCAAAAACAGTCAAGACTTGTTTTATGAGCTTTGTTTTCAAAAGTAGTAAGTCAAAACAATGTACATGGACAACTTATTTGGGATTGAAATTCAGAAACAATGCAAGCTATCATCATTGTTATTCAACTCACCAAAACTCGACCTAATAAAATAAAACAAACATGTTTTTGGATTTTGTAAATTTTTCAATTTTTTCAATTTTTTTTCTTTCACACAACGGAAATAAACACGCAACATAAATAAAGACTCTCCCCCAAACCTAAATGTCACAGTGTCCTCAGTGTGACGCTAACAGCACAACAAGCACACAACAACCAACAGCAGCAAACTAAAGGACACAACTAACAAAGGGAAATGGGAGATAACTAAAAGAAAATACAATAAAAGAAAGTATAAGGATAGATAATACCAGCTTGTATAGACATAGCCTCCCCCAAACCAGCTGCAAAATGGGGGCGTAGTGACCAGTTGTCACTAATGCTCATCATCACCATCATCATCATCATCCTCCCTCTGAGCAGCACCAGAAGAAGAGGCCCGAAACGGCTCACCAAATCCACCAACCGGAGCATCCTGTCGGATAAAAGTGTACCATGATCGACCCAGACAACCATAGTCGTGGCTGAACTCCTGGGAAAACTGCTGACGAGTCACCCCATAATTATCGAACACACCACTCTCGTCACCTGGACCTCGGTAGTAGCTCGGCGGAGTCCAACCAGCAGTAGCATTAAGATCTGTCCGCATAAGGTTCTCCCAAATTCCCCTCATCACCAAGTCATTGTTGATTCCTTGGTGAATCCTAATCTCCCTCTCTAAGGCCGGATCATAGGTATAAGCAGGTGAAGGGTAAGGGTACGGAGTCGGGGTCGGTGTAGGGTGGGGAGTCGGGGTGGTGGTGGCCTGAGCAGAAGAAGAAGGGGCGATCCGCCGACGAGATCGTCGGGTCTCGGTCAAAGTAAAAATAAGCTCAGGTGAAACCACAAAAGAACGAGTGGGAGGGGCAGGTCCACAGGATCATGGGTAGGCAACCGCTCCGTAGAAGGTAGACGGTTACTAGTATCAGGAAGAGCTATCCACTGGGACCCCCGTACTCGCCACTGAAACTGAGCGTTACCTAACGCATTAATCCAGCACAAGGTGTGGCGCAAGTACTCCTCGTCGACCCTAGGAGCATGAATCGGGGTCATTGGTGTGTACCGACGGTCTCCCCCAAACCCAGCAAGTCGCCTAGCCAACCTAGTGATCAAAGCACCACAATCCAAAGAATGTTGGGCAGGGGAATTGACTCTCGAGAAAGCATAACACACAAAACCGACCGGGTGGAAATGAAAAACATTCTCATGTTGAGGGTTGAGGGTAGATGCAAGTAATAAAACCTCATGAGAATTCAATTTACTAAGGTCCTTCCTGGCAAACAGAAGAAGGCTAAAGAAATGCAGAAACAACCTTAAACAAGGATGTTGCACATCATTGACAGCCATGGCATTGACACGCGGCTCAGGAAGACCAGTAAAAAGAGAAAATAATCAACGGCTTGAAAGCCGGAAAGAATAGCAGTAAAAGCATCATCATTACCAAGAGAAATACCCAAGTGATTAGCTAATTCAGCATATGACAACACAAAATCCCTATTGCGCAACCGAAAAGACAGACGCGTAGTTACCTCGTCCCAATCGAGGGAACTAAAGAATTCAAGTGTCAATGGTCGGTAGGAAAGTTCATTGAGGGAATATAACCCACCAAACCCGATTCGGTCAAACATATCAAAAATAGCATTACCCAAACTGAGGGCACCGAGAATGGTGGGGCACACACAACGAGTAAGGTCCATAGAACGACCCATAAGCATAGCAAAGTGATCATGTTGGTCTTGTGTGCTAAAAACTATCCATGGGTAAGTCGGATTACTAGGAATCGCTTCTATTTGAGGTTGTCGGATTAGACGGGGTTCCCTATGTCGCTTGCTACTTCCTACTTGTCTAGACATGATGAAATGAAGTAAATAAAGAACACAAACACCACAATATGCTCAAAAAGACGGATCTAGCAAACCCTAGGTTGAAAAAAATCAAATTTGGGTCTAAAAGACAAGTAAGACGGAGCAATTAGCTATGTAAGAGCGATTAAATGCTAAAGAACGAAGAAAGGAAGCAACAAACAATTATTAAAAGCACAAAATTAAAGAATAAGAAGCAAACCTTATAATCACGTTATGGGGCAAAAATAGGGAGCAAGAACACCAATTTCTTCAAAAATTGCACTTAAAACAAGTAAGATGATGTTTGTTGATGATAATATGATGATTAATTGATGATTTTGGTGTGTTTGAAGGAGGTTTATGAGGGAATATGGGTGAGAGAGAGAGAGAGAGAGAGAGAGAGTAAGTGCCGAAATAATGAAGAGAAGGGAAAGAAAATTGGGGAAAACATGATATTAGAGCACTGGAACTGGTCGGACCGGCCGACTCGATCGAGCAACCTAAAAATTTCAGATTTTTGAGTCTGCTCGATTCTCGGATAGATTGGATGCATGTCTATCTCGATCGAGCACCAGGTCTGCTCGATCGAGCAGCCTTGAAATTCCGGATTTTTGCTCTTTTTCTTATTTTTGTTCTTTCTTTCTTTTCGTTCTTAAAGCGACTTCCAATTTTATTACCTGCAAGCACTCAATAAAATTGTTAGATCTCTCCCTCACCGTACTCAATAAAGTAGACCTATATTAACTATCCAAACTAAATCTAATTAAACTATAACATTAATAACTAAGCTAATTGAAATAAAATTTACAAATGAAGTACAAGTAAATATCGGGTTGCCTCCCGGCTAGCGCTGGTTTATAGCGGTCCCGCACGACCGTGTTACCTCAAAGTCATGGTGATTTATTAAGAGTAAAAAGGTCGACGACCTCTATCACTCCTATAAATGCCCCATCATAATAGATCTTCAAGCGTTGACCATTGACTTTGAAAATTTCACCCTTGTCGGTTTGTAGCGTAGCCGACCCAAACTTGTTCACCTCGGTAACTGTAAACGGTGCTGACCATCTGGACTTGAGTTTACCTGGAAACAAACGCAAACGGGAGTTAAATAATAATACTTTATCACCAACGTTAAATTCCCGCTGCAGGATATGCTTGTCGTGCCACTTCTTTGTCTTCTCCTTGTAAACCCGAGCATTATCATAGGCATGCAATCGAAACTCATCAAGTTCGTTCAATTGCATAAGTTGTTTCTCACCCACCAGTGAGTGATCCATATTAAGCTCTTTAATGGCCCACATAGCCTTATACTCAAGTTCGATCGGTAAATGGCATGCCTTGCCATAAACTAACCGGTATGGAGAAGCACCCATTGGAGTCTTAAAAGCAGTTCGGTAAGCCCATAAAGTGTCATCGAGCTTACGACTCCAATCTTTCCTGGATTTACTCACAACTTTCTCAAGGATTGACTTAATCTCCCTATTAGAAACCTCCATCCGGCCACTTGTCTGCGGATGATAACTTAACCCCCGACGATGTGTAACGCCATATTTCTTCAATAAAGTGTTAAGATGGCGTTCATTGAAATGCTTTCCTCCATCGCTAATGAGAGCACGAGGACCCCAAATCGCGGGAATATGATCTTCTGAAACAGTTTAACAACTGCTTTGGCATCGCAAGTGGGAGTGGCAATAGTTTCCACCCATTTGAAAACATAGTCGACTGCTACTAGAATATATTGATTACCATGGGAGGATGGGAATGGCCCTTGGTAGTCAATACCCCAAACATCGAATATCTCAACTTCCAAAATACCCGTTTGAGGCATCTCATGCCTGTGCAAAATATTACCCATCCTTTGACACACGTCACAAGAACGGACAAATGTAGTAGCATCCTTGAGAATAGTCGGCCAATAAAAACCCGACTACATAACTTTAGCAAATGTTCTTGAGGGACCGTGATGACCGCCATATGAAGAAGAGTGACAATGAGAAAGGATGACATGTACCTCACCCTCTGGAATACATCGTCGATAAATGTCGTCGGCACACTCCCGGAATAGATAAGGATCATCCCAAAAGTACCTCTTGACATCGTGTTGAAACCTCTTCTTTTGCTGATAAGATTGACCCGGAGGCATAATTCCCCCAACCAAAAAGTTGGCATAATCAGCAAACCACGGAGTCTCCATGATAATGGCAAGGATATGATCATCATCAAACGAATCATCAATGGGGATGGAATCTCCCCCTTCAAACCTTAAACGAGACAAATGGTCAGCAACCACATTCTCTGCACCTGACTTATCCCGGATCTCCAAATCAAATTCTTGTAACAACAAGATCCAACGAATAAGCCAAGGTTTTGCTTCCTTCTTAGCCAAAAATGTACTTCAGTGCTGCATGGTCAGTATAGACGATCACCTTAGAACCCACAAGATAGCCTCTAAACTTATCTAAAGCAAAGACAACCGCAAGTAACTCTTTTTCAGTGGTAGCATAGTTAACTTGCGCATCATCCAATGTCTTACTAGCATAGTAGATCGCATGTAGCACCTTATCCTTCATTTGCCCCAAAACAGCCCCAACTGCATAGTCACTGGCAACACACATTATCTCAAACGACAAATTCCAATCAGGAGACTGGATAATAGGAGCTGAGATTAGAGCTTGTTTAATCCTGTCAAAAGACTTAACACACTCATCAGTAAACACAAACGGGGCATCCTTATGGAGAAGCTTAGTCAATGGTTGAGCAATTTATGAAAAATCCTTAATAAAACGGCGATAGAACTCCGCATGACCAAGGAAACTTCTAACACTTTTAACATTTAGCGGGTACGGTAATTGCTCAACCACTTCCACTTTAGCCTTATCCACTTGGATGCCTCGTCCAGACACCAAATGACCAAGTACCACCCGTTCAGTTACCATGAAGTGACACTTTTCCCAGTTTAACACAAGATTACTTTTCTCACAACGTTGTAAGACTTTAGTCAGATTAGCTAAACAACTATCAAAATCGGTCCCATAAACACTGAAGTCATCCATAAAGACCTCTATAATAGACTCGATATAATCAGAAAAAATAGCCATCATACAACGTTGAAAGGTGGAGGGGGCATTACATAACCCAAAAGGCATTTTTCGGTAAGCAAAGACACCATAAAGGCATGTGAAGGTAGTCTTTTCCTGATCGTCAGGATGAATGGGAGTCTGAAAGAATCCCGAGTAGCCGTCTAGATAACAAAAATATTTATGACACGCTAGACGCTCTAACATTTGGTCTATATAGGGAAGAGGGAAGTGGTCTTTCCTAGTAGCTACATTCAGCTTCTTATAATCAATACACATCCTCCACCCTGTCACTAGTCTAGTAGATATGAGCTCGTTTTTCTCATTAGTGACGACCGTAGTCCCTCCCTTCTTAGGGACTACTTGAACAGGACTGGCCCACTTAAAGTCAGAAATAACGTATATGATCCCTGCATCTAACAATTTCTGCACCTCTTTTCTAACTACCTCTTGCATAGTGGGGTTCAAACGACGTTGACCCTGCCTACAAGGTTTATGGTCTTCTTCTAAGTGGATACGGTGCATACAAAAGTCAGGACTAATACCTTGTAAATAATCAATGCTATAACCTATAGCCTTCTTGTGCCTTTTTAAAACTACCAACAAATCAGTAAGTTGGCTTTCAGATAGGTTAGCACTGACAATTACAGGATTCATCTCATGGAAATCAAGAAAAACATATTTAAGATGAGAGGGGAGGGGTTTAAGTTCAGGTTTCTTTACCTCGGTAACCTTAGGGAGGTTACCTAAGCTATACACCTTTTGTAATTTGCATTCCTCTCCTGTCAGCAGTTTTTCCATGTCAACTACTTCTTTACTCTGTGAGCTTCCAGCTTCAGCAGTGCTGGAAATTAAGGCGATCTCCAGAGGATACCTATTCAAACACAAAGAAAGACAGTCATCAATAGTTAAATCCACAATATCGACTCTATGACATGTCTCTTCTAGCATGAGGTGTTTCATTGCATTATCTAAGTTGAAGGTGATAGTGTCATCCCCCACTGTTAGTGTAAGTCTCCCATTCTTAATATCTATAACCGCCCCCGCAGTATGGAGGAATGGTCGTCCCAAGATGATAGGAATTTGGGTGTCTTCAGACATATCTAAGACAACGAAGTCAACTGGTATGAAAAATTTCCCTACTCTAACCGGTACGTCTTCAAAAATCCTCAAGGGATGTTTAATAGAACGGTCGGCCATTTGTAAGGTCATGGTTGTAACAGTAAGTTGACCCATATTTAGCTTTTTACATATAGAAAATGGCATTACACTAACACTAGCCCCTAAATCACAAAGGGCTTTATCAATAGCTAGATAGCCTATATTACAAGGAATAGAAAAACTCTATGGATCCTTTAGCTTAGGTGGTGATATGGATTTTAACACAACACTGCATTCCTCTGTAAATGCAATCGTCTCCACTTCATTAAAGGATCGCTTCCTTGTCAATATGCCCTTCATAAACTTTGCATAAGCCGACACTTGAGTGATCAATTCAGTAAATGGTACACTCACTTGCAAATTCTTGACTACCTCCACAAACCTTCCAAACTGTTTATCAAGCTTGTATTTATGTTGGCGGTGAGGAAAAGTAAATGTAATGGCAATTGGCTTGGCTTCTTTGGCTTTGGGATATTAAGTAGAGGACTTGTCAGTCTTATCAGGGGTTGCTCGATCGAGCAAGGGGGTTGCTCGATCGAGTTTGTCAAAACAGGAATTTTCAGGAGCTTCTCGAGCAAAATTTTTGGAATTTTCCCTGGGTTGCTTAATCGAGCAAAGGGGTGCTGCTCGATCAAGCAACCTCATTTCCAGGCCTTTTTTCGCTGTTTTCCGAATTTGGACGAGCAATTTCTATACTTTCATCGTTCTCATCCCCTTTCATTTCCGGGCCTTTGTAATGGGTCCTACTCCTCAAGGTAATAGCATTGGCTTGTTCATGTGGAGGGTGTCCCTGAGGAGGAAGATTGCCCGGTTGTTAGTGTGGATTTTGAATTGCCAATTGGGCAATTTGAGTATCCATTATCTTGTTATGTGCGAGTAATTGAGAGATCTGAGCATCTTGCTTTTGTTGTATCATGAGACTTTGCTGCAACATGGCTTTCAATTCCGCCATATCATTACTTGGAGGTGGAGCTTGTTGAAAGTTTTGGCCTCCTTAATTTGAACGGTTATAGTTACCTTGGGAATTGTAATTCTGAGGAATCACATAAGAGGAACCTTGTTGCTGAGGTGGTGGTGGGGTAGGATTAAGAATATTCTGACTTCGATAGGAGAAATAGGGATGCTCTCTCGTCCTTTCATTATAACAGTTAGAGTACGGTGTACCTTGCTTAAAGGATTGAAAAGCAGTTACTTGTTCAACCGTACTCATACACTCTACTGCATTATGCCCCACAGTACCACATCTTTCACAGGTTAGCTCTTGTTGAACCATGGCATGAACCATTTGTTTATTTTCCAAGGATTTTGAAATTTGTAATTCGGCAATTTTAGCAGTTAATGCCTCCAACTCAGCTGCAACGGCATTGTCTGAACCTCCTCGCTTCGCATTACCCCTGGGATTGCCATACTCAGCAGTGTGAGTAGCTATCTCATCAATCAATTTCCAAGCATTAGCATCAATAGTGTTATTTTGGAATCTCCCATTGGCAGCAGTATCTAGCAATGCTCTCTGATCATCATATAACCCGTTGTAAAACTGGTTGCATAGGAACCAAGTATCAAAACCATGATGTGGAACAGATTTGACAAGTTTTTTGAAGCGAACTCAGGCCTCATTAAAGTTCTCAGTGGGACTTTGTTTGAAACTTGTGATTTGACTTCGGATGGCGTTTGTTTTCTGTGGCGGGAAATATCTTTTATAGAATGCAAGAGACAAAGAATTCCAATCGGTGATGCCAAGTGCATCCACATCTAACTCACCCAACCAATCTTCTGCCCCGTCTCGCAGTGAAAAGGGGAATAACACCAACTTGATTTGATCTTGCGTTACCCCACCCGTTAAAGGAATAGAGCAACAATAGTTGGTGAATTTCTCCATATGCTTCGCAGGATTCTCAGTAGGGCTTCCTCCAAACATGTTTCGCTCCACCAAAGAGATATAAGAGGGACGAGTCTCAAAGGTGCCATTACCCGTAGTAGGGAGTTTGAATCCCTTGGGGATAGATGCAACAGTAGGCTCTGAATGGCTGGCTAAAGTAGGCATGGTTGTAGTGGGTGCAGAAATATGTGTATCCTCTTCTAAGGATGGTTTTTCTGCGACGAATTCGGCGTAAACTGTGTCAAGCCTACTCAAGTCTTCCGCTTCTTGAATTTCCTTCCAAAAGTTTCGTCTAACTCGGAGAGTTCTCTCTGGTTCGGAATCGTATGGTACGAGATCGCACCTGGAACACCTGGGCATAAACGAACACTAAAGAAAAGGATAAGAACGGTCTCAAGAAACTTAGGTTCCCTGAGACAAAGAAAAAGACAAACTAAGTAGAAACAAACAAAAAACTGTTGCCTCCCCGGCAACGGCACCAAATTTGATAAGGGTAAAGTCGCGTCACCTTAATCAAAGTAATCCTAATTCACTACTAACTAATAGTCAGCGGTAATTAAGGTATCGAATCCACATGGAGGCGGTAGTATTCTAATCTGTTAAACTAGGTTTGTCTCTATAATAACAATTTCGGGGTTTTGATTTGTATTTCTAAACTAATAGCAAACAATAACAATAAAAAAGGTTGAAATCAATAAGATTAAAAGTCTAGGGTCTTAGGTTTACTAGGATTATTATTCAGGGATAAGGGTGTAATCAACTATCATGCAATAAAGTTATCTAAGGTCACAAGATCGGTCGAATCAATTATGCCCTTCAGATCTACAATCTAACATGCGATCGCTATCATTAAACGAGTTCTATTCAATTATTGTAGCCTATCTTAGTCTTAACCCGGTCGGTGTTAATCCTAATTTGCGAGACTAGCTAATTAATCCTGGCCAGTAATCAAACAACTAGAATTAAAACGATAATCAAACGATAACCATGCAATTGCAATTCAATTAATTAGTCTATCCCTTCTAACAATCCTAGATCCCCTTTCAACCCTAGAAAAGAATTTAGTTACTCATAACAATATTAATAACGACAATAATAAATAAAGTAAACATGCTTGACAATAATAAAAGGATTGACAAAGAATAATTAAAGAACTAGAAGGTAACTAATTGAATAACGAAGAAAGATTGAAGAATACCGATTACAAGTTTGAACTAAAGACAATAATCTTGATGAATGAATCCAGTAGCAAAGCAAACAAAACTTGAGTTTCTAATATAAAAGCATACCTAATTATGAAAGACGAGCTTTCCTTTTATAATAAAATCTAATTAACTAGGTTAAACTAATTTAGGAAAACCGAAAGTAGTCAGAATATTAGGCTGCTCGATCGAGCAAGGGGCTTCTGCTCGATCGAGCAAGGCAGTGTTGCTCGATCGAGCATCCCTCATTTTGGCTCGTTTCTTCACTTTTCTTCATTCCTTCTTTACCGCTCTCAATTCACGTGCCTAACCTTCTACGATCTGACTCCGCCGTGCTCCATACTAACTAAAAAAGCTCCAAATGCATCCAATCTGCATTAAAACATGATAGAAGCGGCATAACCGATATTCTAGCTAAAATAGCATAGAAATAAGCAAGGAGAGACGATAAATCGAGTCTATATGTATCTAAGGGAAGCATAAAATATTTGAATAAATAATGATCATCAGGCAAATCCAATGTCAAACTTCTTTTCTTGAAATTGCATAGTCGTTGAACCAAACATATTTTTAACTTGTACATTCCTAAATCTAGTGTTAACATTTGAAGCCAAATGACGAATGCTAATCCTATGAAAAGCATGAGGCTCCTCCCATCCACTACCAATTTCACTCATTGCTTTCATTATCCCGCATGTCTATCGGATATGACAGACAACCCACTTTTTTTTGTTACAAAGAGTCTTATACAAGCCATGAACCAAGGCCAACTATAGCTATTTTCGGATTCAACAATAGCAAAAGCAACAAGAAAAATCTGGTTATTGGCATCAATTGACATAGCCGTCAAAATTGTTCCTTTGAACTTCCCTTACAAGTGTGTTCCATCTATGGTTAAAACTGGCCGACAATGTTCAAACCCTTCAATGCCTGGTTTAAATGCCCAAAAAACACGCTTGAATATATGCACATTTGAATCTCCTATGGGTGTGATTGACCATTGTACTATTGTACCAAGATTAGATTCTTTCCAACCTTCCATGAAACGAAGTAACATCTCATATGATGCATCCCAATCACCAAAAATATCCCCAATTGCTCTTTGTTTTGCATTCCAAGCTTTGGCATATGATATTTTGTAACCAAACTTATCTAAAATGAGTTCAACAACAGCCTTCACCTTATATCCCCAATCTCCCTCAACATAGTTACGAATCAAATGACTTATGAAACCTCGTTTCAAATTAAAGTGATCTAGAGGAACCATGTCACCAACACACGAAGAGTCATGAGGACCTTTGTATGTGACAATTGTAAATGCTTGAGGATAAGGGTCTTTTCTTGTCGCTCTTAACCTCCAATTGCAAGGGTTAGGAGATCGACCACATTTGTAAGTGACAGTGTCAGGCTTTGATTCGGCAACCTTGAAAAATTGATTTGCTTGAACACTATAAAATGTCACCTCATCGCTTATTAAAGCTTTGTTTGTGAAGACTTGTACAATGGCAAACTCTTTCCCTTTTTCATATAGAACCATACTCTCCCAAGTTTTCCAACTATTCAATTCATCCTCATCTAATGGATCAACCTTATTAAACTCAACAATTGGTGCACTAGCAAATACAAGATCATCATCACCATCTTCCTCAATTACCATCAAATTCTCATCAAGTGTGGCAACTCCTCATCAAACTCATCACCCTCTAAGTTATCATCAAATTCCCCCTCATTTACATCATTAGATTCAAGAGATACAAATTGACCAACATCATCTAACCTAAGAGGAACAGTTGGTGTAGGGGTCACAATTTGGCTAGTGGAAACTTCAACAAATATGTCCATTGACGGAGCATTTGAATGACAAACACTTGCCCATAATGCTTTAAAGGCTCCCTCACTATTAAGTGGTACAACTTTAAAACACCCAGAACTTGAAAATTTCATTTTCATAATCAATTGAGTACTCATACTTTGAATGCCAATTCCCTTATATATTTCTTCAACTAATTCCAAATATGTCATCTTTGTACTAGCTAAAATAAAACATTGATTCCCTCTTTTATAGCAAACATACCCATTTTGATCCACTACCTCTCCATCCCAATAACACATAAGAGGATAATCACAAATTTCCATTATATACAACAAAAATGCAGCACATTTAGTATAAATCAGCAATTAGTTGTCCAATTATACCCAAAACACATAACTAAACCAAAATTATACCCAAAACACAAATTTCTATATAATAACAACAATAAAATCAATTAAAACAACAACTAGTTTAGAACCCGTGCATTAATACACGGTATATATAGTTTTTTGTATTTTATAATATATTTAAATAATAGTGGTATCTCATTAATTGTTCATTTTTTCTAGTTATTTTATTTTGTTTCGTGAAAAAAATATTAAAACTGAAAATTAATCCAAGAAAATTGAGTAATATGCTAAAATGTATGTTTTTTTCAAAAAGTGTATTTTATAACATAAAGATCATAATTTCAATTTATAAATTCTCTCAATTTTTTTCGTCATGAAAGGAATAAAAACGATTTATAGTTTTGGTTATACGTAATATGACTCAAGTCATTATAATTAAATAATAGCATCACTAAAGAATTAAGCAGTTATAGTTTTTTTTAAATTGTTTATATTTTAAATAAAAGAACATAGTTTAAAGTTTAGTGAAAATTATATAATTTGATGAAAAGATAAATTTTAATGAAAAGATAATAATATAATGAAATCTATTATAATTATTAATTTCTTTTTTTACTTAATACAATTAAATTATCAATAGTTTCCTCATTTATAAAGATGCTTTTTGGAGGGAAAATTTGTGAGCTCACTTATTCTTTTATTAGATAGGAGATGGCATAAATTTCTATATAATAGCCTGATTTAAGCACAAATAAAACAATAACAACAAAATTAACAACATTCAAATCAATTAAAACAAAAAAATTACCTAAATCTAAACACATAATTACAAAAAGTGAAGGGAGATGTAATTACCTTGATAATTAGGAGTTATAATTAATAATTCAAGGATGTGAGGTGAGAGACACGCTGGAGATGAAGTGTGAGATGAGATGAAGTATGAGGTGAGGTGAGGAAGGTGTCGGTTTTGAGGGGTAGATTGAGATTGTGTTTGAGATAATGAGGGAAGAGGGGGAGGAGAGACGTCTGTTATATAAAAAAAATACCGTGTTATAGACACGCCATTCGGATTGGCGTGTCTTGTTAAGGAAACACGCCAATGCGAATGGCGTGTCTTTCTTGTCATAGAGCAGAACCTCCTGCTTGTGTCAAAAAATGTTGGTGAAGACACACGCCATTGCCAATGGTGTGTCTTAGGAAGTAAACACGCCATTCAGACTGACATGTTTCTGTACTCATATAAACTCAGCTTCTGCCTCATATGTGCAACAAAGACACGCCATTAGCAATGACGTGTCTCTTCCGTGTCATTGGCTCGCAAATCCCGAGCTTACGTAAACACCAAAACGATAAATAATTTTCAAACAGACCTAAAACGATAATTTTTTATTTTTCCATACTTATTTTAAATACGGAATCTAAGAAAATCCCAAAACATAAAGGCACAAACCCAAATACTCGTAAGTCGGGTTACAAAATAGAAATGTCCCAAAATTAAGAGAAGAAATCCCCAAGTGAGAAGTGAGAAGTGAGAAGAAGCGTGAGGGCGTCCCTGAGAGAAGCTATCAGAAGCTATCGGAATATGCTCCCTACATTCCTACAATAGTATTAGTATGCTCTTCCTCCAGTTGCTACCATTAAGACGACCTTCACTCCTAATCACAAATACACTCCCTCTTAAAATGTCCAACCTCCTCACCACCGCCGTATCTACTCAACATAAGCCCAGATTACGCGGCGTTGTTTTCGACATGGACGGCACTCTTACCGTCCCTGTCATTGATTTCCCGGCAATGTACAAGGCTGTTCTTGGAGAAGAACATTATTTGTATGTCAAAGCTCTTCATCCTTCTGGTATTGACATTTTGCATCTTATTCAATCCTGGACTCCCCCTCTTCAACTTCAAGCTTATCAAATTATCGCCCATTTCGAGCGTCAAGGCAATGATCGCCTTCAAGTTATGCCTGGTCAGCTTTTTGTAGTTAAAACTCTCTTTTCTCATCTCATTTTTACTTCATTGTTTTATTCTCAACTTCTTAATGTATTAGGGAGTCATCTTTTTTATTAGTAATCATATCAACTCAATGATCTATTCATCAAACTGGTAGCCGCTTTCTTCTTCTTAGTAATGTCAAGGATCATGGAAACAACTTCCCTTCTTTCTTTGCATTCTATTGTGGGATGTGGATTAGGGCGGCCACTATTCTTTTAAGCTTAACACGGCTCAAATACATGCCAAATCACCCTATTGTTGCCTAGGAAATACCAAAAACTTCGTCTTTATTATCACCTTATGGTAGTATTTGACCTTTCTTAAGGTAAAGACGAATAAAATGTCCGTCTAAGCAAAACGTATTGATTTATATAGGCCTACTCTTTTATTTCACAAACTAATATTGGGGAAACAACTTTAGTTATTGCTAACTTGTTGTAATACTTTTCACAATCACTCACCTCATGTCTTCGGACAAACATAATTAGAGTTAAATAGGGAAACCGTCGAAATGACCACACTTTAACATTATAATGATTACTTATGTCATCCTCCCCTTTTCGTAAGGAGTGATTTAGGATTCTCATGGAGCTCTCATAATAAAAGGTAATTCTTCTAGAGCTTGTAGAGCAAGGATTCATACCCTTTTTCGTGTTTACTCTTGTATACTAGTATGTTTGGGAGAAGAAGATGCTTTTTCGCAAGACTTAATATAAAATAGCGCGTTAAGTAAGCCAAAAGCTCAGTGAAGCACTAGCCAAATCGCTTTGGTGCGTAGTGTGGAAAAGGGGCGCTAGCATCTTAGCAAGGTACACACGTAGGCAATTTCCATTTTGTTTTCTCCGGTAAACATCCACTCAATGATACCCCTAAGCTTGTCATTGCAAATGGTACATCTCTTTAAGTTTCTGCCCATGATACCCCGTAGGTCTAGTTGTCCTGTCCAGCGCGAAAAGGTGTATCCAGGCAAGTGATTTGTATATTGCCGTAGGACTTTATCAGTTTGTCCTAGCAAGAAGGCTTGTCTACCAGTTTTGGTCAATGTGTTTGTTAGAGGAACACGAGGACTCTTCTAAAGGGAAGTATTTTCAAATTTCAACCGCCTATCTTTGGGATTACTACTTGCGACATTTAAATTCTCAACCCATATCTATGAGACTGTATATGAGGTATGGACATTTAAATTCTCAACCCATATCTATGAGACTGTATATGAGGTATGGACAAGAGTATTTAGAAGATGTAGCGTTTCTTCTAGATGTATTAAAGTCTTATTGTCTTTCAACATTCATTTGTTCTAAAGCTTTAATTTGGATGACAAGAACTAGATTGAAGTTCTCAAGATGCTTAGAAGCAGATGGATCAGCGACTTGTCTTAGGGTTGTTGAAGTGATGGGTTGCCTCCTTTTCGTTTAAATCCAATTCCCTACCACCCTTCTGCTATTGGAAGGGCCCTAGACATACACAAATCTTGCTAGAATGAAAGGATTGGAAGCAAAGTTTACAATGGCAATTTGTCAATAATATAATATGATACTTGGTAATGTTGGAACTTGGAAGAATGCTGGAGAGATATAGCGCCATGCCTCCGTCCACATGCCCGACTTAGAAATGTAATTTCAAAGATGTTAAAGTTAAGGGCTATTAAGTCATTCATTGCAACAGGTTATTTTCTGCGTCATTAAGTCTCCGAGCTACAAAGATTGGGGTATCTCTTCGTAAGTTTTAGGATAAATTTTGACCGTGTAAGTTTATGCTGCACTTCACAATTATATTCAGTATATTGGAGGATTGTATGCTATTTAATTTTTGATTAACACTCAGCCTGGATGCAGGTGCAGCAGAGCTGTGTGCTTTCCTTGATTCCAAGAAAATAAGGTGGGAAACTTTTCTTTTAGCTTGTGAAAATTTTGTAAGTACATTAGTATTTCTCAGTTTGATATTTCCACAGGCACATGTTAGTGTTAACACCTCTTTTGTCTCCCAAAGTAAAATTTGACTTTAAAGTACCCCCTCCAATTTTTTTTGTTTCTTTCTTGCTTTTACGTAGTCTTCAAAACGGTAATGTGACTGTATATATAACTTTTATTTTGTTGAAAATAATATACTCCCTCCTATTCTTTCATTTCTTCCCTCTTTCCATTTTGGGTAAGTCGGATTTTTTTCCCTCTTTCCTTTTTTGGTTGTGGGGTAGTGTGTTTTGTGTGGTCCAAATCTATTTTCTTAATTCTCGTGCTAAAAGGAAAAGGGAAGAAATGAGTGAATAAGGAGTATTAATTTTATTTAGTAAAATATTTATTTTTTGAGTTATTTATGGTCAAAGTTTGTCCTCAAAAAGGAAATGGGCAGAAATAAAAAATTTTTTGGAGGGAGTATTAATTTCTATATTATAAGACTCTATCTATACACAGAAGGATTGTAGGACCATACTTGAGCATGCTTGATAAGGAGAACAAATTAAAGCGCTACAGACGTGGCCTACTTAAGAGTCCTGGTATACTCAACCTTTAACATACCAGATGGGTCATAGTGTCATAGCCCATATTTGATTCCATGTGCGGACTTAGGTGGTCTTGTGGCAGCCCCCCAAACCCAATTTCAACATCTGCGAGCTAACTGGCTAAGTTTTGGGCAAAACTAGGTTAACTAATAAAATCGGAGGTCCTAATACTTGGCTATCACTTGAATTTTGTAACTGAAGAAAAATGACCATAACTGTCAAGAATAAAGCCATACTCACCTGTACGTGAGTGTGTGAGTTTTACAGGGTACACCGCCTTACCTTGCTTTCCTTTGCTACTTGATTGAGCGCAAAGTTTATTTTGAATTAGACTTGACATGTTTTTGACTGAATATTTTTAACCCTATAATTTCAAAAAACGGCATTTCGTGCTATTTATTGCACTTAATGTAATTTTCTGTTACCTTAATTTATTTTTGTAGAAGCTCATTGTATATTTTAAACATACATCTAGTATATCATATGTTGCCATTCCATGATGGAGACCTAAGAATGCTATGCTCATGGTCTTCTGAAATTTGAACACACGTGAGAGAACACGTTTGAACATAACAAGATTTATTGATTTTATTCAACGAAATTATGAAGATAAAGAAAAACTCTATTAAAATTCCCATACTCCCCATGTTCAGAGTTAGACTGTAGACAGCTACTCAAAATCAGCGGAGTACCCAGTTTCTCCGTCTTGTATGTTTAAGCCGATTCTAAATTTAGTTTGATTTCTACAAGAGATACCACAAGGCGACAATGCAAGGATTTTGGCCTTATTAGTTACTATGGCCATCAAGTTATTCACGAATTAGGTTTTGTTCCTTTTTAGGATTCCTTTTTAGAATTTTTAATCCTTTGGTGTAGTGCATGCATGAATTTTTCAACTGTTTTATATGCAAGGCTACCTTCTAAATTTTTTCACTTCATTTTAACTTGTACCATCGGTAGTCCATAAATGTAAACAATACCCAATTCACCGCAAAGTGAGAGGCCATGTCAGGCCGTTTCTCTAGTACTCAATGATTCCGATGTTTTGGAGACTTCATTGTCGTTTAGAAAGTATTACTCCCTCCATTTCACTATCTTCGTCCTGTTTGACTTTTTAAGGTCAAAGTTTTAAAACTTTGATCTCAAGTATATTGCAATTATTAAAAATTATAGCCTAATACTAGATTATTTACATAAGTAGCTAGACAATCTTTTGGAAAGTTCGGCCCCGGTCATTTGTTTACCTATTCCATTTTAGAGTTTCTCATTCATTTGTTTACGTTTTTATAATTGGAAGGTTTTTATGCGTCTATTGATCATCCAATTGCACCACTGTCCATTTGTCATTCATTAACTACTTTCACAAATGGTCCCCTCCTCTCTCCTTGGTCTTTTAAGCCAAAAACAAAGGTAAACAAATGGCCGTGACGAGGGAGTAATATACAAGGGCTTAGATATGCGGTCAAAGTGTCATCTTGGAGACTGTGAATAGTCATACTGCCTTCCATTCCCAAAGACCTTTCGCTTTCATATTTTCATAAGAGTTAAGAAGTGGGGATTGAAGTACCTATGCTTTTGCTCTTATTTATCGCATTATAAGAATGAATGCCTTATAATCTCTGAGGTGCATAAAAAAAAAAGAACAAAAACACAAGTATGGGTGTTCCAGTACATACTTATTGATTCTTGTTCAAATAATACTGAAAGTATTTGTGAATCAGAGGAAGAATTTTTGGTGGTGCAATTGCTTTGCAGTGCTCTGCAGAGATTTTAAAGGTTACCTTGATATTTACTATTCATTTGGATCCATTGTGTGTGTCTACGCATTCCGATCATTATTTTGTTGGTTTTAACACTCAACCTATTTACTTTCCTAGGAGAGGATTGATTACTCGGAATGTCAAGGATTCAGTGGACATATTTCATAGAAAATTCGGGGTAAGCACCTTTAATTGTCAGAACATTAGGTATATGGATATGGATTAGATATTAAGGTCTTGTATCTTTTTCGGTTGCTTAGTATCTCAGAAGTCAGAACATATTGTTCTCACTTATCAGCTAATCAAGATATTAGCGAGGTCCACTTGAAAAATAAACCATCATTTGCTTGCTAATTGGCTTCTAAAGGTAAGCCAGTGGTGAAAGAACTTTATTTAATGTATTTTGTTTAACGTATTATGGAGGTGCTCTTATTAGTCCACATAAATTTGGCATATGTCCGCTGACACCCATTTACTGATACAATGCCAACGCCACAAACTACTCAGTTGAATACCTGCTAGTGCAGGAATTGACGGTCTTCTATATGCGACCATACACCCCCATGCCTAGTAGAGAGGATGACAAAAATATACGGATGAACTTCCATATCATATTTATGCTGTTAGATGAGGCATTGATGTAATATTATTTTACTTTAAAGTTTAAGATGCATCTTCTCAGGTTGATTGTAAATTCGAAATAGAGGGCTGAGCTTTCATCTAAGCTTAGAATAGAGTATTATTTATTGTTTAATTAAATGTTCGCCTCCTATCCTAAAGGATTTTCTTTTTGAAAAAAATGAATTCTTACGCTTGATACAGGAGTGGTTTACCAGAAAAATGATTTTTGTTATCAATCATGTTATAGCTGATAGAAATTAAGATGAAAGTTGTGTTCTGCTGCTGCAGATGACTTTCTCTCCAGCACTAAGCAGAGAGTTTCTCCCTTGCAAACCAGATCCGGCTCCTCTCTTGCATATATGCTCAGCCTGGCAAGTTGAACCAAATGAAGTGATTATGGTTGGTGATAGCCTCAAAGATGATGTGAGTGATTGCCCCCCTTGCATTATTCTCTAACCTCTTTATTCTTCCATTTTACCGAGCCCTTAAAGAGCAAAAAGAGTGTTTTAAACGTCCAGCTGAATTGTCCTCATCTTCTAGGCGGTAAAGATGTTAGCTGACAGTCTGACACTAGGGTGGTGGTGGTGGTGGTGGTGGTGGTGGTTAGATCATTTTGTGATGGTCTCGTGAAGGAAACTGGTACGGGTAAAAATGTAAAATATAGTAAATTACTTTATATAGATCTACCTTCAAACCCAAATTATTTTAAGACCCTAAACTAAGAATATGACTATACCCAGGACAATAAAATAAGGGTGTTGATTTTCGCAGTACACATTTTACTCATTTCAGTACAGTATTGACAATTTTACATTTCTCATTTCTCCCCTCTTTGGCTAGCGTGTTTGAAATGGGTTAGTGGGCTGAATCTTGTATCGTTTTTTAAAAAGGCATCTTCAATACCCATTTTCTTTGTGAGCCTAACGGGCAAAGTCCAGTGAGTCGTCCTGTCCATGAGGCCATGAATAGCTCTATAATCATAATTGGCCACTTGTAGGCTTTGCAAGTGGATCAAAATACAAATATAAACCTGCAAAAGTGATAATGATGGATTGATGGTACTAATATTGTGATGATACTAATACGGATACAGGTAGCTTGTGGGAAAAGAGCGGGTGCATATACTTGCTTGCTTGATGAAACTGGGAGGTATGACTCTCCTGATTATGCATCTGTTGAACACAAACCGGATTTCAAGGTGTCTTCTCTAAACCAAGTTCTTTCGCTGCTTGAATCACATTTTGTCTTGAGGCCATGACGGCCGTAAGCCAGGGACTGATGCCTACTTATGTAACTGCTAAGTACATGAGCTTGTTCCCCATGATAATCGTCGTTGTTTGGGGCCTTGAGGTAAGAACAGGCAAGAAAGGCGGTTCACTAGAAAAAAATAAAGAGACATTTTGAATTAGACTCGAGCAAGTTTAGGCACAATATTTGTAAAGGAAACTTTATATTCATTCCTGTGAAGTTTCTTGCTATTATTGGAGCTCGGATGGATGTCGGCAACCAAGTTTTCGTTGCATCTTTGTATGAACGACTCTTGTATTAGACAATCTCAAATGTAACAGTAACCGAAATACTTTCTCCATTTGTCGGTCAACAGTGATTAATTCATTTGTGTTGCATATAAGATAGTCCATACTCCACAGAAGTTTTTTTATTTCTATAAATTAGATAAATTCGCAATCCCTTTTATTTGTCGAACTCAATTTAAATCTGATGGATGACCGTTTTGTCAAATTTTTGGGAGTTGGGGAAAAGTTATGCTCACATGAAAATAGCTCTAATCTCACACAATGTTTTCTGTATGCCATCTTTTATGGGTGAATATAAACGATGCTTTATTTGACCTCCTTCATTTCATATGTCGATTCTCTATTCGTAGATCCTTTTAAACGTGATATAATCAAATTCTATATGTTGAAGGCCACCAAAGCCCGTCTAGCTCAGTTGGTAGAGCGCAAGGCTCTTAACCTTGTGGTCGTGGGTTCAAGCCCCACGGTGGGCGTTTATTCTCTTTTTAAGTTGTTCATTTTATTTTACGGAGTTTATTTTCGCAGTACATTTTTTACTCATTATAATACTTTTTGTATCACATTTTCCATTTGTTACCCCTAACATAAAAAAACATGAAAGTCTATTCTCTCACTTGTTCATTTTTAACTCTTCTCAAAATAACCCAACTTTTTCTATTAGACATGGTAATTTAAGGGTATACAGGTATTTAATTTGTCAATAAATATTAATATCAATGAAATTAATCATTTTGATGACATTTTTTTTTGATAAATTAGGTATTTATGTTAAAATAAATTTAGGGTTTGTTTTAATTGATAATGGAGGGATGGTGGTGGTTGGTGGCGGCGAGAGGAGTGGGATATGGGTTCGGTGGCCGGCAACGGTGCGGGGGCAACGTCGGGTAACTAGTGGCCGGCGGTGGGTAAGGATGTCGGGCGTGGGGGTTGTCAAAGGTGGTGGTGGTGGCCTGGTGTGGTTGTGGCCTAAGGAGTAAAATGTGGGTTTGACTTTTTTTGTCATTCTTTTTTAATCAAAATGTATATTGCAGTACAACCTCCCTTCCTTTTTCATACAAATTGACGGTTGACTATTGATGACAATGATAAAGGGTGATTGACGGAGGTGCTTTGGTTGATTGTGATGGTTGACAATGCTAGTTGATGTCAGAGATTAGTGAGAAATTAGAGGATATGAGAAATTAAATGGAGAAAAGTTAGAGGGGATTCAGAGAGAGAAAGAGAGGGGTGAAATGAGAAATGTAAAATTGTCAATACTGTACTGAAATGAGTAAAATGTATACTGCGAAAATCAACGCCCTTATTTTATTGTCCTGGGTATAGCCATATTCTTAGTTTAGGGTCTTAAAATAATTTGGGTTTGAAGGTAGATCTATATAAAGTAATTTACTATATTTTACATTTTTACCCGTACCAGTTTCCTTCACGAGACCATCACAAAATGATCTAACCATCACCACCACCACCACCCTAGTGTCAGACTGTCAGCTATCAGCCACCACTACCGCCTCCAAATGATATCATTTTGCATAATTGAATATGATTGCAATAGAGTTTTGAAATTTAAAGGAATGACATTAAATAGAATAAGTATGGAAGAAGGGTCTAGCATAACTCCTTTTAATAATAGTGATACGAAATTTAATTTATATTTGCTCTCAGCAAGTCTCCTTTAAGACAGGCCTTTTTATTTTCAGTCTGAAATTAGACGTACAAAAATTGACCTATTTACGATAAAATTTGATCATTTTTGATAAAAAAAAGTTATCTAAACAATTTGCTAATAAAATGTAAGCAATTTAAGCAAGTTTAGCTGTAACTTTAACTGTTACCATATATAGAATCTCTTTAATATAAATGTCGTTTATGAAATCACCCTTCTAAAAAGAATATTACGTCTAGCTTTATCACAAATTTCCATTTAAGTGCTTTCAGGATTGATGCTAAATCGCCATATAATGAGCTCCATAAGGAGTTTGTAGATAAATGATATGGTGTAATTACCCTATTTTTTTAGCTTTGGCTATTTCAAAGAGCTCATTAACGTATCCTATGAAAGGGCTTTCCATATTTTTGAAGAGTTATCCATCATTCTTTTATTAAATGATGACTTTTTATTACAAAATAACGACATTTTCTCCGTCTTAATTTCAAACGAAAAAGACCCGTGTAAAATAAGAATTTGCCTTTTCTTTAATAGTATACGTAATTGAAAGTTCATGGGAGTAGAATCTAGCTTTGGTCAAACAAGCGGAGGTCGGAGAAGGGTAGCCCGTGCAGAAACAAGGGAGAGGGGGAGCCTGATGGAGATGGATCTGAAACCGTCCAGGGTAAGGTCAAGGGGTGGGCCTAAGTTGGGGTCCGTGTTGGGGCGGACCGAGGGAGTCTAGTTAGGTTATGCTGGACACTAGGAAAACCTCAACTAAAGGACAAGAGATGCCGTGTCAGAGTCAATCGACCTACGCAAAAAGGGACCTGAATGACGGTCCGGTTACGGGTGGGCGGGGCCAACCCTCAACATTTTGCACCCCTAGACTAGGAACTAGGAATGTAGATCGATTCAACAATGTACAAGTGTAGAACATTAGTAATTGAGAATAGGTAGTAAACAAAAACGTTTTATTCTTTTCCCCTTGTACCCCAAGTCTTGAGACTTAAGTCTCTTAAGTCTTAACCCCTGGTTGTTAGACTAAGTTTAACGGGGTCTGAAGGAGGGTATGAGCATGAGTCTTAGTTTCAGATTTTCAGCAATTAGAGGTCAGATGTGGATAAAGTTGTATTTCCTGTAGCAAAGTCTTAATATGGGTCTTTGATTTCCAAGACCCATGTTAAGACTTGTGAATAGTAGATTGTGTATTATTTTATCAATATAGATAAGATAAAAGTCTATTAAACCAATTGGAATGTAGGAAGTTTAATTAATTTAATTACGGAAAAGTCCGACGGTACCCTCAAACTTTAACAATTTGCCCAAAATATCCAGATTTTTTTACCCAAACATCTTTAAATGGCCATAAATCATGTTTACAAACTCGTAAAATGACGGGTTTTTTTTTTACAAATCGTACATTTTTCCGAGAGCTACGATTTGAACAATTTTTTTTTATCGTATTTGGATTCCGTGGCTAGGAGTTTTTGTATATCAAAGTTTTTTTTACCGAACAAACTTTGAGTTAACATATCTCTTGGTTACGGGTTCCGACCTCGCCAATTTTATATATATATATATATATATATATATATAGAGTGAGCATCCGGTGAGTCTAGCTTCTTAGGTGAGTACGGTCCTATCAATTAGGACCATTGGATCATTAGATCCAAGAGCCCTCGTTGAGCCACGTCGCCACAAAAAAATTGGCAGAGTTATAAAAAGGAAACTTCTTCTCATACAAGTCTCATAATAATAAGAAAATTTCTCTCTCTACAAACTTAGCCCCTCTCTCTCTAATAACTGACAAAAAATTCCCCCAAAATCACGTAAAACCTAAAAATTCAACAACCAACCCTATTTCAAAAAAAATTCAAAATCCAGCCAAATTTTAATTAAAATCAAGCGTAGATCTTCAAAAAATATAGTCAAGATTCAATTTCATCCGTTTTCTCACATGAATAAGAGGTAAAATCGCTATTTTTTCAATATTTTCTTAAAAAAATTGCTGTGATTGACGTTGTTGTTGTTGTTGTTGTTGTTGTTGTTGTTGTTGTTCTTCTTCTTCTTCTTCTTCTTCTTCTTCTTCTTCTTCTTCTTATTATTATTATTATTATTATTATTATTATTATTATTAATTTTGTTTATATTGATTGATATGAAGAAATTGTTAATTGATTTTTATTTAATTTAGATTTTTGTTTTCCACAAAAAAGTTGTGGTTAATGTTTCGCTCAAACTGAATAATTGAATTTTTTCCAAAAAAATATGTTTGATTTGTATGTGTTCATGTTTCTGGTGTCGATCTCATTTGTGCGAAAATTTAGGGTTAGGACATTGTGAAATTCATACCTGGACTTGTTTTCGTGAAAATTGGGGTAAGTCTGATAATTAGCTGTCGTAGCATACTCGACACATGTTACTGTAATAGCATTACTGTAACCTTGTTACTGCATGATAGAGAATGAACTTGAACTACTGTTACAACATTGTACATTTGATACTGTGTTTTTTCCAATTAAATTTGATTGCATAACATTAAAATTAACTCACAAATGATGTTACTGTAGTACTGTTACTGTAATATTATTACGTTAAATTTATCACTAGTGATGAAACACAACGACTTTTGCATATGCTTTAGTTACTAATGGTCGAATGTTTTGTTCTGATGTCAGAAAAATGGAAGATGATGGTTTGAAACTAACACAAAAATGGCGCGCAAGGTGAAAGTATTTACAAAAAAGAGTGAGACACCAACTAATAATAAGTCATGAAGATAGGCGTGAACACGGAAGTGTTATTGAAGGTGGAAGGCTAGATGAGCTTGTTAACATTGTTGTCGGATTTTAATGTATGATTATGATGTATACTTATTGTAAACTTTTCACATTATTGTGGTATATTGTTGCCAAACATTTTAGTATATTAGAAGCACATGAACGGGTCTCTATTCACTTGGTTTTTCTTGATGAAATGAATTACAATTGAAACTCATTTATTATTTTCGTGTCACTTTGATGAAGCAATGATGTTACAGTAACACGGTTGTTGTATCATTGTTACTTTAATTAATGATGTTACAATATCATCGATATAATTCATCATCAACAACTACAAAAAAAGATGAATGCACAACATTCTCTGTTAAACTAAATTAATTAAGTCGTGTGGACCACGCAATAAGTAATAGTAGGTTATATGGCCGCTTGAAAGGCCTACAATACGATCTTAAAATAACTAGGCTTTATGGGATTTGAACCCATACCGATGTGCAATCCCATACCTATGTGCAAGGTTTGCACATCGCTCTTCCATTTGAGCTAAAAGCCTTTAAATAAAATAAATAACGATAAAGATCTTGTCCTCCTATTAATCCCGAAAAATGACTAGGCTTCTTTGAAGACATTAAAGCCAAAATATATTACAATAGTTTATATTATCATCTATTTATGGTTTCTTAATGCTTAGTAAACAAAAATAATGCAATATTATGCCAAAGGTGAATAACCTAATTAAATATTATTGTAATACTTATTTTATTTTATGAAAAATCGTACATGATACAGTAACTATGTTATGGTAACAGTGTTACGGTAACAATGTTACAGTAACAATATTACTGCAACAACATTGATTCATCGAAGTAACACAAAAAACAATATTAAAAGTTATGATTCTAACTTAATTCAACAACAAAAAGTAAGTGAAAACATATTCGAAGAAGTCCTTATGATATGCTAAAATCTTCTACAAGACCACATCACAAAAACGTCGAAACATCTACAATAAGTATACATCATAATCACACATAAAAAACACACAACAATGTTATAAGTCTCAACTAGTATTTCAAATTCAATAACGTACCCGTCTTCATATAACCATATATATCTTCATCACAACTTATTCAGTATCTTTCTCTTTTTTGTATGTACGATGTCTTTGCACGCCTTTTTGTGTTGATTGATTCTCAAACAATCTTCTTCTTCTTCTTCAAATTTTCTGACATTCAAAACAAAACATTCAGCCATTAAAAACTAAACCATATGCGCAAGCCGGTGGTCCATCATTAGTAATAACTTTACAGTAATAATATTACAGTAACATCATTTGTAAGGTTACGACAATGTTATAATTCGACATATTTAATTGGAAAAAATCACACAATATCAAATATATTGGTTATTAAACACATATCAATTAAAAGTCAACAGTAGCTGGAATTAAAATTGAATCATATAGAGTAATGTTGTTACTGTACTAATGAAGTACTCTTGTTACTGTAACACTTTATTACTGTTTCAGTTTCAGTTTACATTTACTTTATTATTGTTACGGTAACAATATTACAGTAATAATGTTACACTATATGTCGAGTTTATTTACAGCGGTAGGTTAACTAATCGCCGTCGCTGCTGTATACCTCCAGTTTTCCTAAAAACAGATCTAGTTATGAATTTCACAATATCATAACCTTAACTTTTTCTCAAACAATATAAACACATACATAAATCCGAAATCGAACAATATAAACATGAGATTATAATACAATTTAAATATTCATATAATCGCAAATTATTAAATAAATCAATCGTAAATTAACAAAGCACAAACTAAAATTGCTGCTCAATTTCACCATGTCATAATCCTGATTTTTTACAAAATTACTATGAAAATTACAATCGGCATTAATCGCATAAACAATCGACATTAATGAAGAAATTACAATCTCAAAACAATTATTTAGCGTCAAATCCGAGTAAAATAATGAACGCGAATTGACGAAAATAAGAAGAACAAAGGTAAGAGTAACTTAACTTCACCTGAAAGACGAGTAAACTGGAATTCACGTGAAATTCATTCGCGATTCATTCGCGATTGTTAATCCGCGTAAAGTTTCAATTATTTTTCAGATTTTATTCACTTGTAAAATAGAGGAAGAAGATGAGTAATGTAAATTGATGATGGAATATCAATTGTTGATTTGCAGGAAGTTTCAATTATACTGGAATAAGAAACAAAGAAAGAAAGTGAGTTAGAGAGATGTGGTTTAGAGAGAGAAAGTGTTATTGAATTATGACGAGAGAAGTGTGTAACTTGAGGTTTATATAGCTAGGTTAGTTGTAGTTTGTGATGATTAATCTCAGCCGTTTATTTATCTTAGATCTAATGGTTGAGATTCACGGGACGTACTCACCTGAGATATGTGGACTCACCGGATGCAATTTCTATATATATATATATATATATATATATATATAGGTGAGTTCAAATGAGTCCCTCCTTCTCTTTTGAGTCCTTGAGTCCTAATCCAAGCCATTGGATCAAGAGGATGAATGGCTAGGATTAAAACAAAATGAAGGGTCAAGATTGTGAGACACACACAATCCAATTTCTTCAAACCCTAATATATATACCCTTTCTTCACTCATCTTCTTTCATTTTCACATTTTTCATTCTCTTTCTACCTCCTTTCTCTCTCAAACATCCTCTTTAAAAAAAAAACCAAAGAAAAAAAAACCCTAACCCTCCCCCACCGGTCCACCACCCCCACCGGTTCCCTCCCCCGACGCCGCCATGCTCCCGCCTCCCCTTGCTCCGCCGCCCTGCTCCGGGTCCGTCCGCCTCCCTCCTCCCCCGTCTGCCTCCTCCCCCGCCTTCCTCCTCCCCCGCCTGCCTCCTCCCCCGCCTCCCTCCTCCTCCGCCTCCCTCCTCCCCTCATTCTAGATCTATTATTTTTTTTTTCAGTTTTCAATTTGATATTTTGTAGTTTTTTTTTTACTTTTTGGGATGGTGGTAGTCTAGTTTTTTTGATTTCATATTTTTTGGTTTTATTTTCAGATCTGCAATTTTTAGGGTGGTGGTAGTCTAGTATTTTATTTTTTTTATTTCTCTTCTGTTTTTTCCTTTTATTTTTATATTTCGTTTTTTCGTTTTTTCCAGATTTGTACCATCACATTTTTAGTCTACATTTTAGATCTCTACATTTTTTCGTTTTTTCGTTTATATATCAGGTTACCAATAATATCGGGTTTTCGTTTTTTCGTTTTTGTTTTTGTTGTTTTTCCATTTTTCAGATTTTTTAGATCTTGTTTGTTCACTAGTATGGTATGAAGTTATACTAGTATATACTAAAGTTTCACTAGTATTTACTAAAGTTTCACTAGTATTTACTAAAGTTTCAATAGTATGTACTAAAGTTTCACTAGTACGGACTAAAGTTTCACTACTACGGACTAAAGTTTCACTACTATGTACTAAAGTTTCACTATTATGTACTAAAGTTTCACTATTATGGACTAAAGTTTCACAATTATGGACTAAAGTTTCACAATTATGGACTAAAGTTGCACTAGTATGTACTAAAGTTTCACAATTATGGACTAAAGTTGCACTGGACTAAAGTTACTTAATTAATGATTATAGTTACATTAGTATGGACTGAAGTTACACTAGAAAAGACTAAAGTTACCTAAACATGAGTTACACTATAATTGACTAAAGTTACACAGTTAATAAATGAAGTTTCACTAATAAAGGTTAAAGTTACACTTATTAAAATATTAAAATTAAACTCATAAAAAACTAAAATCACATAAATTTGTCTAAAAATTATATAAATTCAAATTTATATAGTCGAAATCACATTTTAATTTAAAGTTACAAAAATGATGGTTGAAGTTTCATTCTTAATGACTAAAGTTCGCCTCATAAAAAAACAAAAATCACATAAATTTGTCTTAAAATTACATAAATTCAAATTTATATAGTTTAAATCACATTTTGATTTAAAGTTACACAAAAAAGGTTGAAGTTATATAAAAAATTATTAAAGTTACACTCGGAATGTAGGTGAAAGTCATTAAAACTTACTCATTTTGTTCTAATCTTGTCCCTTCATTTTGTTCTAATCTTGTCCATTCATTTTTCTTTTAATCTTAGCCCTCAATCTTGTTCTAATCTTGTCCCTCCATCTCTTTCATCCAAAGGGCAAGATGAGGACTCATGGACTCAATTTTGAAGGTGGACTCATTATAACTTAACTCTCTCTCTCTCTATATATATATATATATATATATATATATATATATGCTAGTATCGAAAAAATGTCACACAGTTTATTGTAAGGTATAATTTATTTAATTGTAATTATTCAAATTAAGACGTAAATATAGATATGAAAGTAAATAAATGAAAAGGTGAAATAAATTAAGTGGATAGTTAATGTGGCAAAGTCTGAAATGAGTATGGAGATAAAGTGTATTTTGTGAGTGAGTCTGAAGGTGTTTAAGTCTGAGTCTCAAGAATAAAAAAATAGTAAAAAATTGAGGTGACAGAGTCTGAAGTCTGAAAACGGGTATGGGGATAAAGTTAGTCTTAGCCGCCGGCTCGTGTACCAGATTACCTATTCTAACATCTTTATGATTCCAGCTTCATTCTACATTTCTACTCATTCTTTTTCCTTTCACCTTCAAGTATTTCATCAAAACCAAAACCTCTTGAAAATTTACCGACTTTGAAGCTTATCATTTATACATTTATTTATTTATGACTATGGCTACATCTTCTGCTATCAACTTACCATCCTCTTCTTTCTTTCACAAGGTCACTTCTTCCCAATTGTCCATAATTTGATAACTCATTCGGTCTCAGTCATTTGTTTACCTTTTATTAAAATAACTGTGTGTATAACATACATGTAGTAAGTATATCTGTATTTTTAATGAACAGAAGGAGGTGGGTCAGGGTATTTCTGCATTTTCATCCAACTCGTCTCAATTCTCAGCTTCGTCGAATTGCAACAAACAAAGTACATCTAATTGTACCAGGATTGTTTCTGTGATGGCCCCACAACAATCTCAACGCAAACCTTCTGCTACTGGCTCGGTTTGTTTTTTATTTACAGCATTTTAGTTGTTTGTTTTCGGATTTTTGTGAGTTTCGAAGCATCTTTGAATTTGATTAGAGAATTTGGGATTGACTGATAACATTAGAAAAACCCACTTCAGTTTCTTTCTTCCTGTCTTATTTTATGATTATTACTTCTTATTTTCAGTACAACCAAAGACTCATTTCTATTTGGACTTGGATTACTGTGGGATAACGCAAAATGTTTCAATAAATTGGTTACGCTTCATTTTATGGTGAAGTAGCCGTCACAGATAATCTTGGTGACATGGTTTTATAGAGTTTGATCCTCATTTATGAGTTGAGAGTTGAGACACCTTTAAACAGTTAGCCATACAGATCTGTTGGAATATAAAACCCACTTGTGAGTGTCCCACATTGTTGGAAAAAAGAGGATTGTACCACTTTATAACCAAGGAGGCTACTCCTACTATTGCCAATTGGTTTTAGAATGGAACGTCCATTGTGTTGTTGAATGGTCAATCTCTCCCCCGTTCGGCCAATGGCGTGCCCATTTGCATGTTCTAACATGGTATTGTACCACTTTATAACTAAGGGGATACTCCTCCTATTGCCAATTGGTTTTAGGACGGAACCTCCTTGTGTTGTGCTGTTGTCCCATTCGCGTGTTCTAACCAGATCACCATCCGAATTTATAAGATTATTTGCTTCCCTTTGAGTGTTTTTTTTTGGGTATGTATTTGTAATTACGGGCTTCCCAATCGTCTTCGTTTGCCTATTGATTAATTTAATAATGTGAGTTTGGCGAAATATTGGTAACAGGTGAAAAATGCAATGACAATGACCGAGAAGATATTGGCACGGGCATCCGAGAAACCGCAGTTAAACCCAGGCGACAATGTATGGGTCAATGTTGATGTCTTGATGACCCATGATGTTTGTGGACCTGGTTCTTTCGGCATCTTCAAAAAGGAATTTGGGCAGAATGCTAAGGTAATCTTTGGTGGAAGGGGGATGTTTAGTTGATTAGTCTAAGAATTGAGTCTTTCAAGGTTGATTTACATTAACTAAGTAGACTTTTGTATTGTATGCTACGGAGTACTTCTCTCGAATATAAAGATGGCCCTTATAACTTCCAGTTGTCCACTGAATAATCTTTCTTTTTAAATTTGGAATACTGTCTGTCGTTATATCTTTCTAATATCCCGTTCTTTGATTCTTATGGATTTTAAATAATCTTCAATCTCAAGAACACAAGAGCACGAGCTTATAGAATATAGCTTATTGAGAAAGGTTGTGATGCTAAAACATATCCTACTATTACCTTGTAAAAAGCACGGCTCTTTGTCTGATTGAAGCTTTGCATTGTCTTGACATTCAATCTTTAATTAAGTTTTCACATGCACTAGATTGTGTATATCTAAATACTTCCTTATTATGAATTGTAGGTGTGGGATCGTGAAAAGATTGTTATTATACCTGATCACTATATTTTTACTAGCGATGAACGAGCAAACCGAAACGTTGATATCCTTAGGGATTATGCAAAGGAGCAAGATATCAAATACTTCTATGATATAACAGATCTCTCAGATTTCAAGGTTAATCCTGACTACAAGGGAGTTTGCCATGTCGCGCTTGCCCAAGAGGGTCACTGTAGACCTGGAGAGGTGCTTGGTCTTTTTAACTATGTATTTTGTTAGATAGAAGAGTTGCCTTGATGTAAATCTCATAAAGGTGCTTGTCCTAGGTATTGTTGGGAACTGATTCTCATACTTGTAATGCTGGAGCGTTTGGGCAATTTGCCACCGGAATAGGTAATACAGATGCTGGTTTTGTCTTGGGCACTGGAAAAATATTGTTGAAGGTTAGTAGTCTCACCAAAGAAGTTTTTATTCATTTGTTTCTCATGAAGAGCAGGCGATAAATTATATAATCTCCCGTTGCATTTGTGTTTGCCCCTTTTCCCATGTTATGTTGCTTCAAATAATAGCCCTCTATTTAATTAGTAATATAGATTATATCATGTTGATTTATATTTTCTCATGAAGGTGCTTGTACTTGGTATTTTATGCAACTGGCATTCTAATCCTTTTCACAAAAACAAACACAACCAATATTTAGCAGTTCCGCTAACGCATCTTTTTCAATGTCGCAGGTTCCACCAACTTTAAGATTTGTAATGGATGGTGAAATGCCTGATTATTTGCTTGCGAAGGATCTGATTCTACAAGTTAGTCTGCCATGTTGTACATGCATGACGAAGTTACATTGCCAATCATAATTTGATTATATCTTCTCCAACTTAAATGGCTTGCAGATTATTGGTGAAATATCAGTAGCTGGCGCAACCTATAAATCAATGGAATTTGTTGGATCCACTGTGGAAAGTTTGACAGTATGCTCACTGTTTCCCTTCCCTGCGTACAAAATAATTTACCTTATGATATCACTTGCTTAAGGATTGCCGCATATGTGTTTCTAGATGGAAGAAAGAATGACACTTTGCAATATGGTTGTTGAAGCTGGTGGAAAGAACGGTGTCGTCCCTGCTGATACTACCACATTCAAATACCTTGAGGTCTATACAATGTGCCCATACTATTCTCTATTTTCGTAGTTACCAGGATTTATTTTGCTAAATACTTGTGTTTGTTTACTATAACTCTTTTTTCCAGTATAATCTTCTCAGGACTCACTTGTTTACTTGTAAGTGGTGCATAGATTTGGGTAGAGTACGGTGAAGGAAACAAGTTACTTGGATCATGGCTTCTGAGTTTACTTTTATCATTTTCTTTTTTGAATTTTTGCATTGATTTTTCTCAGCACATTTTCTCCTTTCCCTTTTTATCATTTTCTTTTTTGAATTTTTGCATTGTTTTTTCTCAGCACATTTTGAACCTTTTTCAGGCATCTTCAGCAGTAGTTTATTCGATTATTTGGTCAATTCAATGACCACAAACTGTTTTTTGGCTGACACTATGATTAACATATAAGTATAGTAGTTAGTTATCTTCTTGACAATGATTCTTACAATTTGGGACCTTCTTGCTTTGTGCAGGGGAAGACAACTGTTCCTTATGAGCCTGTTTACAGCGATAGAGATGCAAGGTATTCATTTGGCAAGTGCTTGCTCGAAATCTGGCTTTTTTAAGCATTTACCTGATAAGCAATGTGATTGGATTTTTATTTAACACATATTTTGCACAAAATAATTGGCAAAAAGAAACAAAATTCTATCAGTGCTTCACAGAGCATTTGTTCCTCCATTCCATTCAGAATGTCATTTTAACTAAGTTTGACGATTTTCAGATTTCTCTCCGAGTATCGTTTTGATGTCTCCAAGCTGGAACCTTTAGTAGCAAAGGTAAATATATTAACATCATAATATGAAGCTGAAATTGATACATTGACAAATATCATGTTGACTGCTTGTCTCCTAAACTTTTTGCAGCCACACTCTCCGGACAATCGTGCGTTAGCAAGAGAATGCAAAGATGTCAAAATTGATAGAGTCTATATTGGATCCTGTACTGGAGGGAAAACAGAAGATTTCCTGGCTGTAGCCAAAGTCTTTTTAGCTTCTGTAAGAAAATTTGCTTCTATTGCTTATACTATTTTTTTTAATTGTTTCAGTGTTGTACAATAGTGATTTGTTCCCATTTACCTGAGGTTGATTGATGTGAGTCTGAGTTGTTCCTATGAAGGATAGGAGAGTAAAAGACCAGAATCAGTTTGAGAGCCTATCATTTGCTGTTGATCCGGACTACATTTTTTAATTGCTGTTATTTCCACTTTTTTGCACTGGCATGTTTGAGGGTTAATCTTTAATTGCAATTTTAATATATTTTCTTTCTTTGTCTGTTCTCCACTTCTTCGAGTCTTTTCCTTCCTGAAGAGGCCAAGGTTCTGAGTTCTGACATGCCAATAGGCTGTAGTACATGTACTTTTAGCAATAGTTCTCTTGTCTATTCTCCTTTTCCAACTTTGCTTACAACCAGATTTCCGTCCTTTTTCGAGGGAATTCACAGTATTTTGTAGTATATTGTATTTCCGTTTCGGAATGCAATTGTGTCACGTCCCTGCCCTCCTTCAAAGTTATGACACATTAAGTGAACATTACATAATCCCAACTGTGAGAATTACCTCAATGACTTGGCAGATTTGCTTTACCTATCGTGATATGATAACTACTTAACATACTTCCTACGTTTCCCTCTCAGTTTTTGAATTGCTTGCATTACTTGTATTCTAAGTAATTCATCTGTTATTCAGGGAAAAAAGGTCAAAGTTCCCACATTCCTTGTTCCAGCTACACAGAAGGTTTGTAATATTCCTAAGAATCTTTAAATCCAAACTTGAATAGAGTAATGAATTTTTATTGACAAACTCATTAGGTCTGGGTGGACTTATACACCCTTCCGGTGCCTGGATCTGGTGGCAAGACCTGTGCTCAGATATTTGAAGAAGCTGGTTGTGATACGCCTGGCAGTCCAGGCTGTGGAGCTTGCCTTGGTGGCCCTAGAGATACCTACGCACGAATGAATGAAGCACAGGTGAGTAGTATTGTCCAGCAATTGATATTTGTATTTTGGACTTTGAGATCATTGTTGCGTGTTCTGTGTCACCCATCAACAACTACCGTAATGACTGAAGGATTCCTGCACTGGCGGGAGATTCGAACTACTGATGTACGTAGTTTTACCTCTGAACACAGGGGCACTGAGACTATTTCGGGATGACCATATTGACAATTACTTCTAGAACTGCATCAAATAATTGTTACTTCGGAAATGAAAAGCTCAACCAGTTTTGTGACACATTTTAGTATTCCATCATAATCCAGTGTCAAAGAAAGAGTATTCAGCTCCATTGGAAATGCACAAGAACATGTTTCCGTCACTTTACTACAATTTATTTCTAGTTATGAATCAGAATAGATCATTACGCGTTGTTTATGGTCGCTGTGCCATAAAGATGGCCCATCTTGCTTTAAATAGTCTCACTGTAACCTTCAAAATCTTTATACAACTGTCGCGAGTGATGTCACTGAACAGATTTAGTACTATGGTTCCCAAATCTCTTGGAAGTATTTTGTAAGCATAACCCCTTGATTTTTTAAAAACCTTCCAAGCCTGATATTTGTACTATTTTTTGGGTTATTTTTTCAATGAATATGAATGATATGCCCAAGATCTCATTCACTCCACTTTCATATAGGGTTAGGAGAGAAAAGGAAAATGTGTGTTATTCTACCCAAGATTTCTTTTAGCCTATCTAGAATTTTAGAAGGTTTCTTATAGTGGGAGATTGGGAGGGAGTAGTTAAGTTTGCCATCATGGCTTCAAGTTCCGTCCCACTTAACTGTGTGAGGATCCTTGTTCTTATTGTATCATGTAATCGATCGCTCTTGGTCAATTAATAAGCATTACACTGTTTTAATTATCTGAAGCTGGTTATACTGTGAAACCCCCGTGTAGGTGTGTGTCTCGACTACGAATAGGAACTTTCCTGGGAGGATGGGACATAAAGAAGGGCAGATCTATCTAGCTTCTCCATACACAGCAGCTGCTTCGGCCTTGACTGGTTTTGTTACTGATCCAAGAGAGTTCTTGCATTAAGGTAGGCATTCATTGGTATTTGTGCTTTTAAATCAGTCCTTATCTACCTTTAGTGCTGTTGGTCCACGCTTGTAAAACAACCGTTTCTTATCCTAGTTTGAAGACCATTTATATCGTTGTATGGCGCCTTATACTGTGTACTACCCATGAAATTGACTACTCTAGAAGTTTAGTTTTGTAAGATCAAATAAATGTGTTGTACCAAAATTTCTAATAAAGTACTCTATCTTCGTATCAGTGATTCTTTATTTCCTTAGATTGTCTATACTTTCACTTCCACTTGCGCTCTGTTCTTCTGCTTCTTTTGACTTAAGTGTATTGGTGTGTTTTTGTCTCGGAAAACAGTCTCCGCATAACTGTAGCTCAAATTTAGAAACGGGTAGATTTTACGCCTCAAGGAGTCTCTTTAAGGTAACGCAGTTAAAACTTAGGGTACGGATGTTTCACTTTTAAACCAAGATAAGATTTATCATATTTTGCAAAAGCTCATTCAAGGCCAAGGTCACAAGATTAAGGAAAATAGGTCGAAAATTAAGGCAATTCCAGTAGGCCAAGGTCACAAGACTAAGGTTTACCTTGTAATGCTCTATTTAAAGAGCTAATCCTCCATTGTTAAAATCAACACCCATTCTCTCATGTTACTGAGAATACCCTTCGTAAACTTGTGTTTGTGCTCAGCTGTGGTTTGTCATTGTCAGTAATTCACTTAGTCTGTGCGTTGTGGTAACTAAGCTGATTGTTGTCTACTCGAATTAATTTGTGCTAAGCGCTGTTTCATTCAGTCTCTGGAGTCTTACTTGTGCCTTGATGTAGTTACTCAACGTTAAACAAAAACATGCCGCATAAGCAAATCTGTTCTACTAATTGTTACCGTAATCTATGTTACTCAACATGATTTCAGAGGAACCCATAAGCTTAAGCTGCAGCTATGCCATAATAAATATTTTGCTGTTTTAGTCAACCATAGAAAATAACTCGAATATTTTATAGCACAAAAAACATCTAACATTCTCATTAATACAATTTATGAAACTGCATGAACGAGAAAACAGTATATTACAGAGAATTTTTAAAAAATAAAAAATAAAAAAAGTAGAAAAATGTATCTGTCTCCGATAAAGTGCGGAAAATTGAGACAAAATAGGTAAAGGAGAGGAAGACGAGCTTGCATGCAGCACCTATCACCTTTAATAATTATATATGCATCTAATCTTCGTTTCTGTAAGATTATATTTATTCCAAAATTTACAACAAATAATATTTGTAACAAACCCCAACAATATGATTCAAAAAGTTGACAATAATGTTGGCTTCATCATTTTGCATCATGGTGAGAATGAAGTTACAGTACATGGTGAGGCTCGGCCCGTTCTCGAATGGGATTCATGAATACGGTCCAATAACTCGTTAAGAAGAATCAAAAATAGGTGGAAACCGAATCCAATGATGGAGCTCGAGCTACATATTTATTATTAGCATTATTATTACCCTTCTTGGTTTTATTGTTGTTACTAGTGTCCCCTTTACCACATACTATAGTGCATTCCAAGCCACAAATATTGCTAAAACATGAGAATTTACCTCCACCATCAGTATGCCTTCGACTGTGTTTTCTTGCAGGAAATATGGTGCTACTACTATCTGTTGTATACCCATAATCATACAATGGGGGCATCTCTGTTCTCCATCTTTCCAGTTTTGTTCTTACTCCTTCGCTTTCATTATTACTCCGTTTTTCATCCAACATTATCGAGCTTCGACCCTCATCGAACTGTCTGTACTTGTTGTCCTCAGCAATGGCAGCAGCCACCTCCGATGGGGACGGCCCCACTTCTGATTCAGACCATACTGACCCTGCTGCAAAGTCCTTTGTTATAGGGTAGCCTCTGTAATCTGCCTGTTTCTTCTTGTTATTATTAGTGTTGTTGTTATTATCTATTGGTGGTAGCCAATTGTGCTTTGCTTTTGTACCATTTTTGTCATTGTTTTTACCATTTGCCCTTGATGAGTTATAATCTTTCCTTAACAATGGCGGAACGCCTATGTCAGAGCGAGTATTGTTGCTAGCCTTTCTGGCTCCGCCACGCTTTGTTGACGATGAATAGCTAAGCATTGACGCGGCTTTTCCTTCTTGTGCCTTCAATTTCACGGCTAGGCTTAGATTAGATGCTACATCTCCACCATCTACTATGGATAATGGTTTATCATAGTAAATGACTTTATTTCCCTTTTTGCCGATGATAGAGCCCATATCGGCACCATTGATGATTGAATTACTTGGCTTTGGAAGGTTAAAATCATTATCATTGTAATCACCAAGGTCAAGAATGGAGCTTTTCTCGCTTCTGGTACGACGCAATTGTACCATGGTTGATTCTTTATAGGTGCTACTTCCACCTGGCTTCTGACCATGCAACTCATACTGACCCATCAATTGTTGATACCCCACGGCCGACGCGCTAAGCTGCGTGTACAATGGCATACTACGCATTGTACTATCAAGGACTGTCACACCAACGTTGAGTATTCCTTGAGGTCGCCCTGATGGACGTCGTACTTGGAGTGCAACGAATCGCATACCAATGTGGTTTTGATTATGGGAACGTGTTTGTGGCGGGATTAGATTACCTACAAGAACACGTACCGTTCCCACATGTACGTCTTTAAACCAATGAAGAGCGTATATTTCTATCATGATGGCTGATGTATCTGATTTAAGAAATTGACCGTCGACACGAAACACAAACTTGTCGTTCCATGTCGGGTTGGTCCCACCATTCGTATCCACCCGAGTTGTGAGCTTACGATCTGGGTGCACCCATGCAATGGCATAAGTGCGCATGTTTCTTGACACCTTTGCTATATCTTGCGCTGATATGAGATTTATTTCCAACAGTTGAAAAGGTGACAAACCCGACATTTTGACGGTGAAATTCTTCTTTAATGTTGTGTTTATTCAAAGATAATTGTATGTACTCGATCACAATTCGCAATTTACAAAGAAAGACGAAGGTTGTAACAATGTTTTCTTATTCCTTGGTTTTTTTTGTAACGAATGTCTGAGGTCGTCCTAATGGTTTTAACCCACTCTCCGCCGTCCTGTAAGAGAACGACGAGCGAGGGGTGACATAGAAAGAAATGAAAAGGGAGGAAAATAAGATGGACGAGAGAACACAAAAATGAAAATAGAGGGAGAAGTAGAGAAAATGAAGGGAAACTACTACATGAAAATCAATTGTGTGATGGCCAATGTAATGGTAATTATTGTTTTTACCTTTTTCCACTGACCATAAAGTTTTTTTTAACAGGTAAATGTGTTTTCTTTCCACTCAATTTTGTTTGTGCTGTCTAAATTTAGATACTTGTAGGGTAGAATGTCTCACAATGAAACACTATATTTGGGGACAAAAGCTATTGATTTATATTGTATAAAAGAGAAACAAATCTCTACAATGTGTGGTTATCTTAAATAAAAGATGTTTTGGGTAGTTTAACACGTTTATTAGGCTATTATCATAAGACAAAAATAGACATTAATTTGAATGGACACATTATTTTATTCAATACTAGATTTAATGCCCCCATGTTGTACAAGTTAAATAAAACTTGATAATTTAAAATAAAATTATACATGTGAATTGTTGAAACTAAAAAAGACTTTAATAATATATTATACTAGATTTCATGCCCGTGCGATGCACGGGTCTACGTTAATATCTTTTTCATAATTTTCCTATAACCATTAACTTATAAAAATAAATTTTTGAAGTTTTAAGAATATAATAAAATATACTCTGTATATTAGATTGTTAAATAAATTGGGTATGTCGAAAAAATCAAGTAAATAAAAAAGACTCCAAATAAACAATATGAAACAAAATCATAGAAGATGATTTAAATAAAAATTAAAAATATACATACAATATTAGGAGAATAAGAAGTCAGCTTTATATATAAACAATCTCATCGTTTGTATATGACACTATGGCAATATTAGTCTATGATTAGGAATATAATAATATTTTTCAAAAAGATTTTTAATTTCCCAAATTATGATATTTCTCCGATGTGTGACAATTTCTCTATTTATACATACGTAGTATATTCACCACACTTACATTATTTTTCAATGTGGGACAAATAACATATTTAGTAGTACACCATTAAAATTATTATACTCCGTATATGATACTTTCTTAAATTATTATTTATGATACTTTCCTAAATTAATTTTAATGATGTAAATTTCATTAAGGTGGAGATAATAATACAAACTTTTAAGAGCTCGGTAAGATAATACTTAAGAGATTTAAAAGATTTTGGATGAATATCTAAGTTCGAAAGATGACTCATTTTTACAATATCTTTTGTGTGAAATGAAATGTAAGTTTTTATATAAAAATTATAAACACCACTTGAATATAATATAGGAAATGTATATTGAGATAAATAAAAGATTTTTCACTTTATTTTTTTTATGATACTTTCCTAAATAATTTTTTGATAAGGTAAGTTTCACTAATGTGAATACAAACTTTTAAGAGCTCTCTAAAACAATATTTAAGAGACTCAAAAGATTTTGGGCTGATATCTAAGTTCCAAGGATGATTCCTATTTATAATTATAGGATCACCTCATCGGCCTTATGATAATTTTCCGATGTGGGACAAACTATTTATACGTATTATATTTACCACACTTGTATTATATTTCAATGTGGGATAAATAACTTATTAAGTAGTACACCATCAAAATTATTACTTATATAATGCTTTCCTAAATTTCCTAAATTAAGTTTGATGATGTAAATTTCACTATTATGGAGATAATAATACAAACTTTTAAGAGTTCATTATGACAATACTTAAGAGATTAAAATGACTCATATTTATAATCATATTTATGATCACTCCACCTCATGATATTTTTCGATATGAGATAATTTTACAATTTACACTTAATATATATATTTACCACAAATACATTATTTTTCAATGTGGGACTAATAACACATTAAGTAGTTTATCAACAAAATTATTATTTATGATACTTTTCTAAATTAATTTTTCATGATGTAAATTTCACTATTGTGACGATTATAATACAAATTTTTAAGAACTCTTCAACACAATACTTAAGAGACTTAAAAAATTGCTGATTTATACCTAAGTTCAATAATGACTCCTATTTATAATCATAGGATCTCCCTATGTTAAAATAATTTTCAGATGTGGGACAATTTATTATTTATAGGTAATATATTCACCACATATACATTATTATTCAATGTGGGACTAATAACAAACTAAGTAATAAACCATCTTTTTCTATATAATATATTTTTTTAACTATTACTAAACTATTATATTAATATTAGAATAAAAAATAAATAAATTAAAAGTCATTTATTAAATTTTTAAGTCATTTATTAACAATATAAAAAAATAGTTTAGAATCTCGTGCGTTGATCATATTTATGATCACACCTTATGATAATTTTTCAATGTGGGACAATTTTATAATTTATGCGTAGTATATATATTCACCAGTCAATATATCAACATTGTTTTTCAATGGAGGACAATTCTACTATTTATATGTAATATATTTACCACATCTACATCTACATTATTTTTCAAAGTGAGACAAATAATATACTCCATCCTATTCAAGATAATGTTCCCCATTTAAGAATGGAACAAAAATTAAGAAAAGTAAATTAAATAAGGTAAAGTATTGTGGTGGGGTGAGAAGATTGAAGAGAGGGAATGTATTGTGGGGTATTATTGTGGGGTAGGTGATTAAAATAAGTATTGTTGTGGTTAAAGTGATTAGAATAAGAAAAAATATGGGTATTGTGGGATATTGTTGTGGGGTGAGGTGATTAAAATAAGTATAAATGTTTACTAAATAAAAAAATAGGGAAGATATTGTGAATAGATAAAAAAGAAAAGAGGGAAGATTATTATGAATAAGAGGGAGTATTAAGTAGTACACCATCTTTTTCTATAGAATATATATTTTTATTATTTTTTATTTTATAATAATTAAAAGATAAGTATTATTTATAAAACTTTCCTAAATTAATTTTTTACGATGTAAATTTCACTATTGTAAAGATAATAATACAAACTTGTAAGAGATCTCTAAGACAATACTTAAGAGACTAAAAAGATTTTGGGTGGATACATAAGGTCCAATGCTGACTTCTATTTATAATCATAGGATCACTCTATCTTATGATAATTTTTTATGTGGGACAATTCTACTTTTTATATGCAATATATTCACCACACCTACGTTATATTTCAATGTGGGACAAATAACATACTAAGTAGTACATCATATTTCTCTATAAAATAATTATTTCTTGACTACTACTAAACTATTATACTAATATTAGAATAATAAAAATATTTTAAAAGTCATTTATTTAATTTTCATGAACTTATGTTATAGTTATATGATATTATAAACAATATGGTAGTAAAAAATACAAAATTTATAATCTAATGAAAGCATTTTCCCTTAAGAATCCAAATATGTAAGTTTCGAAATGTTATGCATTAAATTTTTTCTATTAGATTGATAATCAAATTTTTTTTACGTAAATAAGATTTGTGATATTAGAAATATTACATAGTATCTTTTTTGTAATCTTGCAAGATTTTAAAATATATTTTTCAAAAACTGAAAAAGATGATATGGACCAATAGAATTGCTCGAAAAAAGCCTCTATATATATATATATATATATATATATATATATAGATATATATATATAGTATATATATATATATATATATATATATTGATTTATAAATAAAACTGGATTAGAAAGTTGTAGATGCCATATTCAGTCTTAATTGCAATAATTAATGACAATTTAATCATTAGTTAGACTACATTATACTAATATGATGGTTAATTATAAAACTATTTTGAGAAAAATTATTATTCTATTTTTTTTGAATATATTGTGAAAAATGCTTTTGTATGAGTATAATTTTCATTATAATTATTAAAACACTGATTTCAATTTCTTATGCCCGTAGAAACAAAGATATTGTCTATTTCATAAAACAATTATTTTTAGACTACACTACATTAATACGATGGTTAGCTCTGAAAAATGGTTTGAGAAAATTTATGAAACTAAAATTTTTTGATGTATAGTGAAAAACTCTTTTATATGAGTATAATTTTCATTATAGTTATAACTAATTTCGATGAACAAATGACCACATGAAGAAATATATTGTCTGAAATGAATTAAAACTATTTAATTAAATACATGTAAATAGTAGAAGCAAATAGTTAAATAAATTTGCATTGAAGAGTGATCTACATGTAAATGTGAAAGAAACCAATGAATAGCTTTATGTACCATTAAATAAAGTATAAACTCGTATTATATAAATAAATATATATTTCTTTGCTTTTGGCACAATGACTAAATAGAGGGGAGGAGACCATTTTTAGGTAGTGGGGGATCAATTTATTCATCAAAAGCCTTCCTAATATAGAAAGATAAACAAATGAATAAGACACCCAAAAATAAAAATGGTAAACAAATGACCAGGACGAAGGGAGTACAAATTTACGTAAAAGTTGAGTATGATGATGCATATACATTATTTGCATTTGTTTTTACATGTATAGAAAAGTCTATTCATACACAATTCAAAATGCTAAAATACAATGTACATATTTTTATGCCTTGGAGTTATGATTACGAAATTTTAAATCCGTATCATGCGAATTGAAAGTTTTCAAAAAAATTAGTATTGGTTTCTATATAGTTTTTTTTAATACAATTTCTTTTGTTTACTCCCAGGAAAAGAAATGAGTAATACAAAAATTTGTAAATTTGTAAATGAAATAACAAAAAAAATAAATAAAAATACAAAATGGTAACAAAGATGATTTTTTGTTATATATGAAATTCAGATACAATCTCTAATATAATCAGCTCTAAAATAAAGTTTGTTCCATTGGAAATAAAATTTGTTCTTAAAAAAGCAAACTGAATTTGAAAATAAGAAATGAGTTCTGTAAAAATACAAGAAAATTTGCGGGTCCCATTGAGTAATTAATTATTTACTTACATTAAATAATTTGTTGTGGTTCAATGGAAGAACATTATTTAAATTTTTTCCATTGTGGCAAAAAATGCTTAATTATTGATATTGTCAAAGAAGGTTTGACAAACATATTTTAATTGCCATAATTATTTTAAGTGTTTGATAATTAATTAGTAGATTAAGATTAATAGAATGCTACTTTTCTTTGTAAAATGGAGTAAAATTTCATATTTTAGAATATGGTGGTGGATATTCTAAGTCCGAGTTTGATAGGTATTTGGATGAGATGCCGGGTGAACATGAGCAAGGGTGTCATATATTGACATGGTGGAAATTAAATGGTCATAGGTATCCAATTTTAGCACGAATGGCTCGTGATGTTTTGGGAATGCCTATTTCTACGGTAGCCTCAGAATCCACATTTAGTGCCGGTCGTCGTCACCTCACTCCATTTAGAAGTTCTTTGTCTTCTAAGGTGATCTCTAAATTCTTTCTTACCATTACTTTTATACAACTTATTTTGTGTTAGTCATATCATAATCGTTTTATATTTTATTTATCTTATGTTAATAAAGCTTGTGGAAGCGCTTTTATGTACCCAAGATTGGATTCGTCCGAGAGACGAAAGTGGACTTCACGTGGAGGACAAGTTGAAAGAATTAGAAAAATTCGAACAAGGTCAGCTACTCATCTTTTATAAGTTATTTTAAATATATATACATATATATACTTATTGTTTAGTATTTTAAACTTCTTATTTATTTTGACTAGAGTTGGAGAATACAACAATTGTTGACGGACCATGACGATTTTTCGGACTTTGGAGTCTTCGACGTTGCTTATCATTGAAGATTTGAAGGATCGTAGATCGATCGGATAGTTCTAATTTCTAAAGTTTTTTATTAGACACTTGAATAGTTGAATTAGTTCATTGATTTTGGTATATTATTTGTTATTTTTAAGACTATGAGAGATTGTTTTTAATAAGTTTATATAAGGCGGCAAGAGGCATAAGACGCTATATTATTTGTTTACGTACACAAATAACAAGTCATTTGATTTATTTGTGGTTAAGTACTATTTTTATGTTTGTTTAGATAATTACATTGGGACACACGGAGTATAATTGAATTAACAATAAGTGGACATTATCCTAAACTTAGCTATCTAGTGAAAGAAGAAAAAGTACAGTACGTCAGACGTCAGTAACTCAGTACAAGCTAGAATAACAACTTGGTTCATCTAGACTAAGAAGAACTTGGTGGCCATGGTGGGTCACTGACATTGATATAGAGTAATTTACTCTTTATCCAGCCGGTCAGGGTCATCATCCGGGTTTGGACCGGACCTAAGGGTCGGTCTCGGTCCGGTCCCCAAGCCCCAAGGCCCAGTCTGCGGGTCAGTATTTCAGAGACAGCCGGTCCCCGGTCTGAGCCGGTCCGGTACGGTCAGGGTCGGGTTTGGACCGGTGTACAGCCCTAGCTGGGGTAAGCTGTAATAGCAGCCTATTTTGTAGGATGCTCGTTCAGAGTGATACATGGTGTACTCGATCGAGTGATTTTTGTTGTAAGTTTAAGTTCGATTATAATGAGTTTGGACTCGCTCCAGTAAAGAGGGTACTCGACGAGTTAGGGTATTCGATCGAGTGACCTTAGTGTCCTCGATTGAGTAACCCTTATGTTACTGCTACGCAATTATTCGTTATTCTATAACTTGATATTATTATTCTATTCATATTTAAGGTATTCCTATTGTAACAACCCGAAAAGTACCCTATTTTCAAGGGAAAATATTTTTACGGATACTTTTCAGCCTATTTAAATTTTAAAGTGGAATTTATTGTTTCCAGTCGAATTTGGAATTTCCGAGTTCGTATTTGGAATTTTTGAGGGATTCCATGAGAATCCCGTTTTTAAGTCAAGTTTGACTTTCGTTGACTTTTTCCGACTCGCCTTGTAATTTTGAAGACCGAAATTTTATTTAAAAAAATAATATTTTTAATTTATTTTTATTAAGATTTATTTGGATTTATGATAATTTAATATAATTATTTTGAATTTATTCGGAATTAAAGAGAGGGTTTTACGATTTAAACCCGAGCGTCATTTAACTATTCCCGAGTCATATTAAATCCCGAAACAAACCCGAAACTCGACTTTGGCATGAGTCACACGCCCATGTCACCTTTTTCCACTCACTTTAGATATTTTTAATTAATATGATTAAACTAATAATAATTTCTAAGATATTTATAACTTTATCGATCCGTTAACTTAAATTACGCAAATCGTTTACAAAACAGACCCGATTACTACCCAAATCACACGGCTCCTCTCCTCTCTTAAGCTAGATATTTTTCCTTTCTTTTAATTACAATAACATAATATCTAGATATTTGGTTTAATTAACTTAATATCTAATTATCTCTAATTAATTACCTTAATTAATTATAAAACCCGAGTCAATTCCGTAAAAACAATTTCAAAACCCGACTCCATATTTCCTCTATATGTACACGGCCCAATCACCCAACATTACTCACTAACTACCTTTTCATTTTACAATAAATCAACTTAAGATCAAATTAATACTTTCTTTAATCGTTCTTCATCGTTCTTCGTCGTTCTCGAGCAAAATCGACACAAAACCTTCATTTCTTATTCAAATCCGTCCTAACTTATATTTCTAGAATCTCCTCTTCGCTCTCCATCTTCAAGTACGGTTTATTTTCAATTCCGACAAAATCGTTTTCAACACTTTAATTATGGAAAATCAAGTTTTAATTCTAAAAATATTATTCTTGTCATTTCTTATAGGGGAAGATTTTGAAGACGAGTTTGGTGACTCGTATATTTTGGGTGAAGATTAGTAGACGGGTTTATACTTCTTATTTTTTTTTGGTGCTAATTGATTTTGCTAGCTAAGGTAACAATTCCGATTTACTCGACGAATTAATGTCACATATCTTTTTTTTTAGTTATGTTGTTGTTATTTACGGTTTTAGTTAGTAACATGATAAGTAGTTATTTTTATTATGTTGTATGAATATTTAGCATGATTAGTGTTCTTGACATATTTGAATGTTTTGTTCATAATCATGATTTTTGTATGGATGATTGTTAAAATGGTTGTTTGTTAATTAAAACATGTTAGAAATAATTTAGAATTGATGTTGGTGTTGGGCCGTGTAGGGTGGCTGTTTTGATGGCTGGAAACCGGTCCAAACCAGGCCGGTTCAGGCCGGTTCAGACCCGGTCCAGCCCGGTCTGGTTGGTCCATGTTTGGTCCTTGGGGGTTGTGTCGATACTTGATTGTTTTGTTGTTGTTTTGACGGGTTTTAAATATGTTAAGCATGCGGGAAATATTAAGAAACGGTTTTAAAAATGTCGTCTCAAAACAGGCCCAAACCAAGCCCGTGGGCCCAGTCCAGGCCCGTGTTAGGTCCGGCCCAAATCAGCCCATGAGTCACCTTTTTAGTCTTGTGACGGTTTTTGAGTTTAGTGTTAATTTATCGTGTTTTGTAATATTTAGAAAGTGGGAAATTTTAATAAGTAAATTATTTAATTAAAAGTATTTTTCATAATATTATAATTCCTCACATGTTAGAAATTATAATACGAGATTATAGTTTAATTTGATATCCTTTAAGTCATGCGGGTTTTCGTAAGATTTAATATTTCACATGTTAGAAGTTTTAATAAAATAAACATGTAATGAATATGATGATTTTTATGTTCAAGTCTAATTGTTAAAGACTCTGTTTCTAGCCGGTTTGACCAAACGGGTTTGGTCAAACTAAGATCTAGTCAGCCCCGTTTTGACTGATGACCCGTCGCGGGACTCGGGTCGGGGATTTGTCTTCAAGTAAGGTTGTATTTAATTAATGAATTAGCCTTAGTAGATATGAGGCGATATGATATTTGAATATGATTTATATGCAATTAGTCACATGATAGGAAGTTTTTCCCGTGACTGTTTGATTTTATGATATATGTCGTGTTGACTAAGTACCCATAGAGAATTATGAGTATATGGCGTCTTGACCATTCTAATTCTAAATGAGTATCTTGGACCATGACATTGATAGGCCTTACTATCTTTAACGAGTATATAGTTCACTGCTTGATAGCTTTTGTGTCACGGCCTGGGGGGCTTATCTCCAAGTTGGGGCATGGCTGCCTAGTCCACTTTGGGAACGGAGCCAGCTTAAGTACTAGCCATCTCTGCTTAGGGGGTCGCCT